>VSMD01127448.1:0-36601 GCA_008750895.1 Mirza zaza
TGCCTGTAGTCCCAGCTACTTGGGAGGCTGAGGCAGCAGGATTGCTTGAGCCCAGGAGTTTGAGGTTGCTGTGAGCTAGGCTGACGCCATGGCACTCACTCTAGCCTGGGCAATAAAGTGAGACTCTGTCTCAAAAAAAAAAAAAAATAAAATAATTTAGGCCGGGCGCGGTGTCTCAAGCCTGTAATCCTGGCTCTCTGGGAGGCCGAGGTGGGCGGATCGTTTGAGCTCAGGAGTTCGAGACCAGCCTGAGCAAGAGAGAGACCCCATCTCTACTATAAATAGAAAGAAATTAATTGGCCAACTAAAATATATATAGAAAAAATTAGCCAGGCATGGTGGCACATGCCTGTAGTCCCAGCTACTTGGGAGGCTGAGGCAGCAGGATTGCTTGAGCCCAGGAGTTTGAGGTTGCTGTGAGCTAGGCTGACGCCATGGCACTCACTCTAGCCTGGGCAATAAAGTGAAACTATGTCTCAAAAAAAAAAAAAATAATAATAATAATAATTTAAACAAAAGTTAAGGGAAAAAAAAAGAATATTCAACAATATTAGAAAACAAGAGAGGGTACCATTAAACACATTAGGAAACTTTAGTAATTCCTAAAAAATAGGAAGTAGAAGGGATCAGGTATAAAATGAAACAGAGACAGAGTAGGAAATCATAACCCAGAACATTTGGGGAAGTGGGAGTGTGTCTGGGGGTGCCCCAAACTCAAACTCGGCCCTTCGCATGCTCGGGGCCAATGGAGGTAGCAGCAGTCGAGCCGGGAGGCCACCTGGGGCCCCTGTCAGGGCTGCTGCTGACCCTCTGGAGGCAGCGAGCTCCCACACCCAGACAGCCCAGAGGCGTCTCCACAGACCACAACATTATGTCAAAATAATTCTTGTCCTTTGCTCTTATTTCAGAAACACTGAGATGAGACTGTGCTGTACAGTCTCTAAAAATATTTCTTAAAATCATCCTTTCCTCTCATACCCCAGCTCCTCTAGTATCCCTTTATCTCAAAAACAAAAGCTCTCCAGCCTGCAGCCCTGGCATCATTCCTCCCTCCTCCTCCAAGAAAGCCCCAAGCCTGTCCTGACCATGACAGAACTCTTTGTCGGCTGGGGGAGGTAAACAAATGGAGTGGGGAAAGCTGGAATCCTCCCGACCAGGCAAGAGGGGACAGTATTGTTTATTTTTGCTCTAACAGAGAGCTGCAGGAAGCTGAGGAACACAGAGCGGAGGTGAACAGGTATTCATTAATATGAAGATGAGCAACCATCCCCAAATTGCCAAACATTTGTGGAAAACTATTAATAGCATCATGAACAAAAAGACCCAAAACTCAACGAAGATTTTGGAACATACTTAATACATCTCCAGAAACACAGGAAATTAGAAATTTTAACTTGAATTAGGTTCGAAATACCATCATCCCTAAACAGAACCAGAGTGCCTTGGAGAAATGGCTGATTCCAGGGCAAGGAAAGTACAAGAGGAGCCTGGAATCTCTTAATGTGGCCAAAAGTAAGAGGTGAGATGGGCACATGTCAAAGGGACTCGGGAGCCAGCCTGATGAACTCCCAGTAGCCAAGTCTGGGTCAATTTGGGCATCAAAACGAACAGTGACCTAATAGACTATAACCCACTAAATAAAACAAGAATCCATGGCCGGACGTGGTGGCTCACGCCTGTAATCCTAGCACTCTGAGAGGCAGATCACTCAAGGTCATGAGTTTGAGACCAGCCTGAGGGAGACTCCCTCTCTACTAAAAAAAAAAATAGAAAGAAATGAATTGGCCAACTAAAAATATATAGAAAAAATTAGCTGGGCATGGTGGCACATGCCTGTAGTCCCAACTACTTGGGAGGCTGAGGCAGTAGGATTGCTTGAGCCCAGGAGTTGAGATTGCTGTGAGCTAGGCTGATGCCATGGCACTCTAGCCAGGCAACACAGTGAGACTCTGTCTCATACAAAACAAAACAAAACAAAAACAAAAACAAGAATCCATGAGTCCATCCTGATGATAAAAAAATAAGGGAAAAGCTCCTCCTTATGAATAGAACGCCAACTAAGAAATAAATATAGATGTAATAATGGAATTAGAAAAATCACCACTTTGCAACCATTGATTTAGACAAGAATTATGGATGAATGCTAAAACAGAGTCTCAAAGTACCTCCCATAATTTACTTATTACAAGGAGAAAAGAGTAACTTTAGAGAAAGGAGTATCACCTTTCTAACCGATGCTGACATCATCAATCACGAGACCCACTGAAGTTAGGGCTCCCAGATGGGATGTGCCGGTGAGTACCAAGTCCACAAAACCACTGGCTTCACTCTAAAAATGTCAGTACCACAAAGGAGCCATTTCAGGGTAAAGGAGAACCAGGACCTGAGCCCAGATTCAGGGCCAGGAAAATGTGTTCTCAGGTCTTCTCTAGAACAGGCAAAACTTGAATAAGGTCTGTAGGGTATGGTATTGTTGGTAATTGCAATGGTATCAATGTTAACTTTTCTAGTTTTGACAGCTGTACATAATTTGTTATGTAATAAAATATTAATATTCTTTAAGTATTTAATATTAAAGGGGCATTAGTTCTGTTACTCCAAATAGTTTAGAACAAAAATGTATGTGTACACGAATGAACATTACGAACAGTACAAGATGAAATTTTGTGATTCTTGTTCACACACACACACACACAATAACAAAGCAACTGTGCAAAATGTTAGCAGTTTATGAATCTGGGTAAAGGGTAAATTCCTTATACTATTCACACAACTTCTCTGGAAGTTTAAAATTATTTCAAAATAAAGTTAAAATAAAACTTGCTTGTTGAAATAAACTTGATAGGCTGAAAAAAACAGAAGGTAGTATGACACAGATGAGAAACATATTAAGAAATATGGAAGAAACATTTAGGTGATTTAGTATTTGTCTAATAGAAGTTCTAGATCTAGAAAGAGAAAAGTAAAAAGCTAAGGGAGGAAACAAAAAATAATGGGAGAAAGTTTCCCAAGCCCAAGAAACATTAAAAGAATCCAACTAGTACTAAGGAACAGAGTGAATGTATCTAGAAAAGGCAAGTTGAAACTTCAACACACCAAGAATAAGAAGGCTGGTCCCAGTGCAGCGGTGTTTACAACTGACTGATCACAACCAGTTACAGATTCCTTTGCTCCTTCTCTGCTCTCACTGCTTCACTTGACCAGCCTTCAAAAAAATAAAAGAATAAAAAGTTAAAATAAAATCTGGTTGTTGAAATAAAAAACTCAGTAGATGGGCTGAAAAAAGCATAGGTTTCTTGAAAATAAACTATTTGATGTGCGTCACAAATTAGACCTAGGTTGGACTTCACACCGGCAACAAGGGGAGCTGGGAGACCAGGGAGTGCTATGCTCACAGTTAGATCCTATCTCCAGCAGAACTTCTAGCCTGTCCTGAGGACAGGATCAGGTAATAAAAATTGCTTTTTAAGTTATAGCTAGACAGGAGGAATAAGTTCTAGTGCTGCATACTGGGGTCCACAACCTATGGAGAATTGTATAATTATTTCATTATATATTACAATGTAATAATAATAAAGTACACAATAAATGTAACGCACTTGAATCATTCCAAAACCATCCCCTATCTCCTTATCAATGGAAAAACTGTCTTTCATGAAAATGGTCCCTGGTGCCAAAAAGGCTGGGGACTGCTGCTCTAGACCATGTAGGATGACTATAGTTAACAATAATACATAGTTTCAAATGGCTAGGATACCGAATATTCTGAACACAAATGTTCAGGTGATGGACACGATCTCTATACATGTATCGAAACATCATGATGCTACCCCACATGTACAATTATTTGTTAATTAAAAAAGAAAACCATTTGCTTTTAAAATATTTGATAGTAGGTCTTTTGCTGCTGATTTTCCATTCTGTCTTTTGGAAGTTTTTCAATATGTGACTTGCATCTTAGTCATATGGCAGAGCAACAGATGTACGTCATCAACCCAAGCCATCATCCTAAGTTTAAATTTGCTTTAAAAAATGGCTCCTCCCTTAAAAAAAAAAAAAAAAAGGGATGGGGGTGGGGGGAGGGTTCTTTCTTCTCCTAGCTTGAACATATTTTCAATATAAGTATTCCATATTGACTTTTTCTTTTTCTTTTTGAGACAGAGTCTCGCTTTGTTGCCCAGGCTAGACTGAGTGCCATGGTGTCAGCCTAGCTCACAGCAACCTCAAACTCCTGGGCTCAATAATCCTGCCTCAGCCTCCAGAGTAGCTGGGACTATAGGCATGCGCCACCATGCCTGGCTAATTTTTTCTATATATATTAATTAGTTGGCCAATTAATTTCTATTTATAGTAGAGACAGGGTCTCATTCTTGCTCAGGCTGGTTTCGAACTCCTGACCTCGAGCAATCTGCCCGCCTTGGCCTCTCAGAGTGCTAGGATTACAGGCGTGAGCCACCGTGCCCGGCCCCATATTGACTTTGACACTTCAGGTGTCCTGTATAAAATTTAGGATATGAACCAGGCACAGTGGCATGCCTGTCATTCCAGCTACTTGGGAGCTACAGTGGCAAGATCGCTTGAGCCCAGGAGTTTGAGGCTACAGAGGGCTACGATCGCCTCTGTGGACAGCCACTGCAATCCAGCCTGGGCAGCACAGCAAGCCCATCTCTAAAAAAATAAAATAAGAACTTAAGATATGAGTAGTGAAGTAGATGTAGGGCACTAGGGGATCTGGAAACGCCCTGGATTTCATGATTACAGCATACACAGGACACTAAGAGTGAAGGTAATTGGACAAAGACTAGGAAGCTACTAAAATTCAGGAATAATAGGCAGGCCACACATATTCCATCTAAAAATAACAATTCCTATGTCAAAGGGTGATCATGGATGAACCTTTCAGCCCTAGTTCCTTCTTCTGTCCAAAATAGTTTATGTATGTATTTAATACCCTGGCACTATCTCCTCTTGATCCCCAGGGTGACTCACCCACCTATTCTTACTTTGCACTCACAGTATTTACCTCTCCATGATCAGGACAGTGCCACCAACACCAGGTGACCTCCAGTCACTCTGCCAGCTGGCCACATTCAGCAGACCATGTCCACCCAGCCAAGAGCTGAGGGAAGGCTTTTTAGGAGCCTGCATCTAATTTAGTGAAGTATGGTGTGCCAGAAATGGTCAGCACACTGGTAAGTGAATGGAGATGTGATAACTGAATTAGTATCTGCTTATCTACAAAGATTAAGACTATTCTGGAAGAACAAGGATTAGACTATTTTGTTTCTTAATGTCTGCTCTATTAGTACTCTAACAGATTATGCTGGGAAGGAGAAATGAATATATTTACAGTGTTTGGGTCAGTGTTTTATAGACAAAAGGAAAGCTTGCAAGTATCTGACAGGCTCGGGAAACCCGAGTCATCTTCATCGTGCTGCATCAGAGTGCATGCCATTATTCTGAAAAACATTTTACACTCACACGAAATGGATTCCTGTAAGGAATCTGTAATAGCGATCTCCAAACATGCCTTTCTCTTGAGGGACATTGACAGTACCAAATACTTTGGATGATCTAACATGTTTAGAGCCCTAAGCAAAGGCATTAGGAGGCACACTGACTGGGTGGGTTGCACACAACAGAAGACAGCCCGGCCGGAGTGCGAACTCACTGTAGGTGGGAAGATGAGACACTGTTGTGGAACAGAAGGAAAGCCAGCCAGGGCTTGGCCTCCCGCTGCGGCAGGAACACCAGACATGAGGCCGGATAAGGCCCAGCGCGGTGGCTCAGGCCCGTAATCCTAGCTCTATGGGAGGCCGAGGTGGGCGGATCGTTTGAGCTCAGGAGTTCGAGACTAGCCTGAGCAAGAGCGAGACCCCATCTCTACTAAAAATAGAAAGAAATTAATTGGCCAACTAATATATATAGAAAAAATTAGCCGGGCATGGTGGCGCATGCCTGTAGTCCCAGTTGCTTGGGAGGCTGAGGCAGCAGGATTGCTTGAGCCCAGGAGTTTGAGGTTGCTGTGAGCTAGGCTGACGCCACGGCACTCACTCTAGCCTGGGCAATAAAGTGAGACTCTGTCTCAATAAAAAACAAAAAAAACAAAAAAAAACAAAAAACACACATAAGGCCGGATAAATGCATTCCATTACTCTAAGTAAAAGAAGAGAATAACCTTGGAAGTTACCTGGACCAGGTGAGCACTTTCATGAACTGCTGGTAGGAATATAAATGGAAACACTGTTTGAGCAGCAATATGGGAATATTTTTCAAAACTTTAGATTTTTTTCATCTTAAATAATCTCTTAAAAGTTCATATCCACTAGTCTCATTTTCAGATATAAAAGAAAATAAAGATTATGTTCAATAAATATTTTCCAAAACAATGGGCATAATCCAAATATTTAAATAGGGGATCAATCATAGAAATAAATTATTCCATCTACTTGGTAGAATATTATACAGTCATATTTTTATTTATGTACTTATTTACTTATTTATTTTAGTAGAGATGGGGTGTCGCTCTTGCTCATGCTGGTCTCCTGAACTCCTGAGCTCAAGCAATCCCCCCACCTCAGCCTCCCAGAGTGCTAGGATTACAGGTGTGAGCCTCCATGCCCGGCCTGCAGTCCTATTTTTTTTTTTTTTTTTTTTTTTGAGACAGAGTCTCGCTTTGTTGCCCAGGCTACAGCAGCCTAGCTCACAGCAACCTCAAACTCCTGGGCTCAAGCGATCCTGCTGCCTCAGCCTCCTGAGTAGCTGGGACTACAGGCATGTGCCACCATGCTCGGCTAATTTTTTCTATATATATGTTAGTTGGCCAATTAATTTTTTTCTATTTATAGTAGAGACAGGGTCTCGCTCTTGCTCAGGTTGGTTCCGAACTCCTGAGCTCAAACGATCCACCCGCCTCGGCCTCCCAGAGAGCTAGGATTGCAGTCCTATTTTTGAAACTATGTTTTCAGTGAATATTTAATAGCATGCTATGATTTTAATACTGTAAAAAAAATGCAGCAGAAAAAGATTAAAAAGAAATATTCAAATATAAATAGTGGTAATGTCTCGTAATAGAATTTTAAGTGATTTTTATGTGATGCTTTATTCTTTCTTATGTTTCCCAAAAATCTCTGCTATGAGTACATATTTTTATAATCAGAAAATGATGTTTGTTTTTTCTTTTTGTAAAGGAAAAAAACCCTTCCCTCTAATAGGTTTAACTTCTCTACCTACACAAAGAAAAAGAGCACACAATCACTTACCTGCACACGCTCCATTACTGGGTTCTGGTAGCTGAAACATACATCTTAAAAATATATGTCTGCATACTAACTTATCTGTTATAAAATCTCACCAGATGACTTCTGATACACATTACAATCCAAGTATGGTATCACAAAACACATCACTAAAGTATACTAAAATAAGGTTATTTACTTAAAAATGATACATTGGACATAATCTGTATATAGAACAAAGCAATTAATGGTAAACTTAATAAGGCACCTTTTAAACCAGATGCTGTACAAAATACATTTAGTGTGTTACACATCAAAGATGAATCTATATTTTTGGTGTTTTACAATTGCATAATAAAACTGCTTGTTTTTAGCCTTCTTTCAATGCCTATGTACAGTATCCCTAATTAAGCTACGATGATATTTTCATTTTATACAATATATACTACATTTTAGTTTTTAAATGGGCAAGGACAAAAGTCACTAAAAGGGCTTAAATAATCCCATTGAAAGCAGAATACAGAGTACAAGCTAAAATTACAATGACATACTTAATCCTTTGCAAAGCCGTATTCACATACTTTCCTTATGTGACCATCGTTACACATGGCTTCATCTGATACTGCCATAGATTTAATTTGGTTCTTATGAACATGTCTCCCCTCTGCAGTTTCCACAGTGACTCATCTTGCACTAAGGCCAGATGAACTGCTACACTAAAATTTTAACATTTGACTCAAGTCAATAATAAATTTCACCACTTTTAAACAATACAAGCAAGGGCTATAACACATTTTTTTTTTAAAGTATCAATTAATATTTCTGCTGTTGAAATTATTTTAGATATTTTTAAACATTTCAAAACATTCACATATATGAAATGTGTTTTAATTTATAAAATCTGCCCTGGAATAAACTATTCAATATCAAATTTGATCTTAGGCCAAATTGGGGACGCATGATCCTTTAAAAACTATTGTATGCTTCTGTTCTAAACAGAAACAAAACATAAGGTGTTGAATATTTGTTAAATTTAAAAATCTGGCACATTCTAGGAAAACATAATTTTCAAAAACTATAGGTTACTTTCTAAGTTTAAGAACACCTCTGGACATTGAAAAGGCAACATAAAATGTTAATCAAAATATTTCTTGTGAAAATACTTCCAGAGAAATCAGATTCAAATTTTATACTTCAGAAATTTGTCAAATAAGAAAGCAAGTGAAAGCTAAGAATAATACATTGAAGCAAATCCTAATGTGCCTTTAATCCTAGAGATATTTACCAGCATAAAGAGAAATCATAAGGAGAATTCTCTTTGAGGGTTAACTTTTACTGTTTATATTTAGGTAGTTTTGGATTTTTTTTGTTTGCTTTTATGCTTGAATTATTTAAAGGGATGACTGACTGAGGCCACATATTTTTAAAATGCTAAATTATAAGTGGGACCCAATAATGGCTCCCAGGGTTTTAGAAATGATTTCCTAACTATGGTACTACCTAATACTTCCTCCTCTTGCTGGGCTGCCATATTCTTTCAGTATTTCACTTATGGGATGAGCTTCAGATTTAGGAGTGGAAAGGAGAGAAGAAAACAAGTTTCATTCAGCTCTTTTAGAAAAAAGGATTCCAAATATAGCAACTTTTGCTTTTTAAAGAACAAGTTATACTACAAAATGTTTTTAACTCAACAAGTTTCTAAGGTTAACTCCTGCTATCACTTTCACTAGACCAAGCTAATTAAAAGAAATCATTAGAGTAGTCTCATAAACTAATTTTTTGCTTCCACATACTATTTTAACATTTCTAAGAATAAAGTTTGTATTTCCCTATATATTTTCTTTATTATTAAGATGACAAATGATTTTCAAGACTTATAGTTTACCAAGTCAAAAATAAATCAAGGTTAACTAAAACTAAGTAAATCAGATGTCATAATTGTCCTCAAATCACATGGCAATTTAGATTAAAATACCTATATTTCTTAGTATAGAGATGGGAAAAAAATCCTAGAAAAGCAAGTTACTGAGTATTATCAATATACAAATTTACTTATCTTGATGAACATTTCGAACTTTAAATATGTTAGAGGAAACTTATCAAACTTAAAACGGTTACGGCAAGTTTCAAATTTGTGAAATTTAATGTGCAGACAAATATTTAAGTTTTTTTTTTTTTGAGACAGAGTCTCACTTTATTGCCCAGGCTAGAGTGAGTGCCGTGGCGTCAGCCTAGCTCACAGCAACCTCAAACTCCTGGGCTCAAGCAATCCTGCTGCCTCAGCCTCCCAAGCAACTGGGACTACAGGCATGCGCCACCATGCCCGGCTAATTTTTTTCTATATATATTAGTTGGCCAATTAATTTCTTTCTGTTTATAGTAGAGATGGGGTCTCGCTCTTGCTCAGGCTGGTCTCGAACTCCTAAGCTCAAATGATCCGCCCACCTCGGCCTCCCAGAGAGCTAGGATTACAGGCGTGAGCCACCGCGCCCGGTCCAATATTTAAGTTTTAACCTTAAATTACACTCAAAATTTTGGTAATGAATGGACACATGCTCTGAGTTTGCCCTACTGAATTTAAACCTTTTGGGCTTTGCTGTGATAGAATCACATTCATTTTATGCAGTAATCAAAGAAAATTGTCTCACTCAATGTCTCATGAGTTGTATACTTAGAACAGGAGATTAATATTTAAAAGGTATCACAGAAGTATAATAAATTTAAGTAAATAAGAATTATTCCTTGAGATAACAAGACACCTATAAAATATGTATCGTTCTGTTGAATAACAGCGATACAGTGTACATATACATACTGACTAGATACTGGACTTTTCTGCCTGACTCTTCATTGTCTTCACAAGTTAGGGAACAGAAATTATAAAAATAAAATTATCAAATGATTTAGATGCCTAAAACATATTTAACAGTTATTGATAAATTTATATCAGCTTATGTAAATTTCTAATTAGAAATCCTTTCACAAAGGAAAATTGAGATGATATTATCTTACGTTTTTACCTGAATTTAACAAAGGCCTAGATTTGATATATTACTTTGAATACATTAATTCTGAAAATTCATAGTAAGTTCTACTTTATAACTTTTTTCCCTTAAGGATGGGATGTGAGGTACATGTCAGCTGGTTTCTACAGTATGAATGTTATGTAGATATATAAAAGATGGTTGTAAAGGAGTATTTTGCAAATAAAGCACATTACACACAAAATATAAATAACTTCCCTTTAAAAAGTTGCTGAGAATAAAGAATACAGAACACCGTTATAGGCACTTACATTGCTATCAAATGCAGTAATTTACTTCAATAAGAAGTGCTTTCTTTATGAACATGGTTCATTGTATTGGGAGCTCCAACTTTGGATGGGATGCTTTCCACGACAAAAATAACTACCCAAAAAATGATGGCTGTGGAAGGAAAACAGTCCAATTTATAGACATTTTAAACTTCTTTTGGCTTTTATATCAACTTTTATGTTAAAAAATAAAAGTTGGTTGGGCAACTATCTCACTTGCAAGGTAAATGGCTTTTTACGAGATTGGCAAATCTTGGTCATATATTGCATTTTTAAAGCACAAAACCACTGGCCACCAATATCTTCCTGTGTGCTCATAAATTATCTTCTTCTAATTCAAATGGCAGCAGAGGAATCCTGGTGTGCATGTGCATGCACAGGTACACTCAACACGATCACGGAAGGCATGACAAACTACCATAAAATAAGCAGTATCCCGAGCAGATCATAATCTACAGGCTGTTTTACAAAGGTAGAATACAAACAGATTAAATTTTCTCAGAAGGCAAAAGTGTATATTTTTCCATTTCTGCTGAACTTATTTATCTTCTTATGGCTTTCACAGAAAGCACCATTTTATGAACAGGCAATTCAGTACCCGGAGTTTCACTGGAGACTTATTAATCAGGATAGAAGTCATGATAAAGTTCATAAAAACCTAATAAAAAAAAAGGCATCAAAAACCACATTTAAAATAAAGTTGTCCATATATAAAGAATGAAGTGTTTAGAAGAAGTTCCCAGCTTGTAGTCTAATAAGAGTACTGAAAGGTTTAATATTAGCAGCCTGTGAATGTGTACTGAAGAAAGAGTCTGAGAACCAAGTTAATATCCTTAGTCGACTGTAATTCCACCCGTTCCTTGGGTAAAAACAGTTCTTGCAGTCTGGAGTTTCTCTTCATAACTGTTTAAGTATCAAATCTTTACATCTTGGGATTCAACCATCTTGGCAAGTGTCTTCTTGATTCTCAATGCTGTCAGTCTGGAGGCTGGATTGTGGGCCCAGCATTCTGACATTAGCTTTAAAACTGCTCGCAGACACTGAAAAGTAAAAACAATGTAGTGAGCAGATAGTATCTTTGGTGACATTTACCAATCACTTCTCCAGGGCACTGAGTTCCACTTACTTCATCACTGTTCCACCGATTAGATACAATTGGCCGCAAACGTTTGACACACACGACTTCACGCATATCTTCGTATGATGGATCGCTGGGTACCATGTTGTAATATGGCAACTGGTACTCTTCTACTATCCCTGTAGGGAGTGGCAAAACACAGTGGGCATAAAAGCGATGGCTGGACAAAATACACCAATGTATTCTGCATCTGTCTGTGAACTATGGAACTAAAACTCACATAAAGAAAAATACACACTGGATGATTCACTTCTTTTTTTTTTTTTTTTGAGACAGAGTCTCACTCTGTTGCCCAGGCTAGAGTGCAGTGGCATCTGCCTAGCGCACAGCAACCTCAAATTCCTGCCTCAGCCTCCCCAGTAGCTGGGACTACAGGCATGCGCCAACGTGCCCAGCTAATTTTTTTTTTTTTGAGACAGAGTCTCTTTATTGCCCAGGCTAGAGTGAGTGCCGTGGCATCAGCCTAGCTCACAGCAACCTCAAACTCCTGGGCTCAAGCAATCCTGCTGCCTCAGCCTCCCAAGTAGCTGGGACTACAGGCATGTGCCACCATGCCCGGCTAATTTTTTTTTCTATATATATTAGTTGGCCAATTAATTTCTTTCTATTTATAGTAGAGATGGAGTCTCGCTCTTGCTCAGGCTGGTCTCGAACTCCTGACCTCAAAGGATCCGCCCACCTCGGCCTCCCAGAGAGCTAGGATTACAGGCTTGAGCCACCGCGCCCGGCCTAATTTTTTGATTATATATATATATTTGGAGACAGAGTCTCGCTTTGTTGCCCAGGCTACAGTGAGTGCCGTGGCATCAGCCTAGCTCACAGCAACCTCAAACTCCTGGGCTTAAGCAATCTTTCTGCCTCAGCCTCCCAAGTAGCTGGGACTACAGGCACGCATGCCTGGCTAATTTTTTCTATATATATGAGTTAGCCAATTAATTTCTTTCTATTTATAGTAGAGATGGGATCTCGCTCTTGCTCAGGCTGGTTTCGAACTCCTGACCTCGAGCAATCTGGCCACCTCGGCCTCCCAGAGTGCTAGGATTATAGGCATGAGCCACCACGCATCCAGCCTGTATATATTTTTAGTTGGCCAATTAATTTGTTTCCATTTTTAGTAGAGACAGGGTCTCGCTCTTGCTCAGGCTGGTTTCGAATTCCTGACCTTGAGTGATCCTCCCGCCTTGGTCTCCCAGAGTGCTGGGGTTACAGATGTGAGCCACCTCGCCCGGCCATGATTCACTGTCAATAGTAAATGTATGTTTTCCTCTTCTTTATATCCAATTATTTCCTCTGCCTCCACCACTGGCCCCCATTACAACTGTGATAGAGTCCATCAACAAAGGGGATACCAAAATTTCTTTAAAAAATGGACAATGAAATTATTTATTTATCCTAAACTTTAAATCTAATTACTTACATGATTGTTCCTACTAATGAATATGGTTATTTTTTTTCCTCCTGAAACAGAAAGGCTTACCATGATGTGCAGATAAGAGTTCACATTGCATGCTTGGGACTGCTCTACCCAGAAAGGCCTGCTTGTAGGGTTGGCCCTTGTCCAGTGTCTGGGACCCTGAATGGTAAATAGTTCCCTACATGGACATAAAACTTTCTTTTTTGTTTGTTTTTGAGACAAAGTCTCACTTTGTTGCCCAGGCTAGAGTGAGAGCCATGGCGTCAGCCTAGCTCACAGCAACCTCAAACTCCTGGGTTCAAGCAATCCTTCTGTCTCAGCCCCCCGAGTAGCTGGGACTACAGGCATGTGCCACCATGCCTGGCTAATTTTTTCTATATATATTAGTTGGCCAATTAATTTATTTCTATTTATAGTAGAGACGGGGTCTCGTTCTTGCTCAGGCTGGTTTTGAACTCCTGACCTCGAGCAATCTGCCTGCCTCGGCCTCCCAAAGTGCTAGGATTACAGGTGTGAGCCACTGCTCCCGGCCTGGACATAAAACTTTCTAAAAATGATAAGGGTGGCTCACAGTTCCTAAAATGTTTGTGCAAACAATGTGGTGCATGCTGAACATCTGCTTTCCTTCTAGGAGTCTGGAATTTTGGTACATGCCAGGCAGAGGATGCTTATGTGACCAACTTCCAATAAAATCTATGGGTACTGAGTTCCTAGTAAGCTTCCCTGGATGACAACACTTCTCAGGTATTATCACAACTCATTGTGGGAAGACTTAAGCCCATCCCTTGTGACTCCACTGGGAGAGAACTTTTGGAAACTATGTCTAGTTTTCTATGAACTTTGCCCCAGACCTTTTCCCATTTGCTGAATTTCATTTGAATCCTTTCACTGTAATAAACCTTAGCTGTGAAGACAGCCACATGCTTGAGACCTTTGAGTCCTTCAAGAGAAATTATAGAACCTGGGAGTGTTCTAGGGGAACCCTGACATTATATAAGCTAAATTATATAACTGGAGCTAGGGTTTCTTATTTTTAAAAAAATGTTTTTTCTTTTAGAGATGGGGTCTCACTATGTTGCCCAGGCTGGTCTCAAACTCCTGGCCTCAAGCGATCATCATCCTGCCTCAGCCTACCCAAATGCTGGGACTGTAGGTGTAAGCCACTGGCGCTGGGCATGGAGCTGTTTTTTTTTTTTTTTTTGAGACAGAGTCTCACTTTGTTGCCAAGGCTAGAGTGAGTGCCGTGGCGTCAGCCTAGCTCACAGCAACCTCAAACTCCTGGGCTCAAGCAATCCTGCTGCCTCAGCCTCCCAAGTAGCTGGGACTACAGGCATGCGCCACCATGCCCGGTTAATTTTTTCTATATATATTAGTTGGCCAATTAATTTCTTTCTATTTATAGTAGAGATGGGATCTCACTCTTGCTCAGGCTGGTCTCGAACTCCTGAGCTCAAACAATCCGCCCACCTCGGCCTCCCAGAGAGCTAGGATTACAGGCGTGAGCCACCGCGCCCGGCCGGAGCTGTTATTTTTTAAATGAGGGGTAAACAAACATAATCAGAAACATACCACTCAAGCTCTTACCTCCTGTGATACAGCGACGGGCCATTTCCCATATGATCAGGCCAAAGCTATAGATGTCAGCCATTATGTAGGGCTGGAAATGGTTTTTATTTAGGCTTTCATCTAGTACTTCCGGAGCCATGTAGCGTTTGGTGCCCACCCTGGTATTCAAAGGTACATCAACTTCATTTGTATCACTGAAAACAGAAAGAAGACAATGTCCAGGTTCAGGGCCAAGAACAAAATATTTCTGTCATATTTCATAAAAGCTTCTCTCTTTCTTAATACACATTTACTTATCAGAAATCCTTGGGGCCAGGCGTATTATAAAATTTGTATCTTTGAGACTTTAGAAAAGTAACACATCATTTTAAATATATGCTACATAGTATATAACATCCCTAGGAGGGTTTGGAGCAGTATTCTTTTTTTTTTTATTGTTCTATTCACTTTTCTTTTCATTTATTTTTTCTTTTTCTTTTTTTTGAGACAGAGTCTCACTTTGTTGCCCAGGCTAGAGTGAGTGCCGTGGCGTCAGCCTAGCTCACAGCAACCTCAAACTCCTGGGCTCAAGCAATCCTGCTGCCTCAGCCTCCCGAGTAGCTGGGACTACAGGCATGCGCCACCATGCCCGGCTAATTTTTTTTTTCTATATATATTAGTTGGCCAATTAATTTCTTTCTATTTATAGTAGAGATGGGGTCTTGCTCTTGCTCAGGCTGGTTTCGAACTCCTGACTTCAGGCAATCCGCCCCGCCTCGGCCTCCCAGAGTGCTAGGATTACAGGTGTGAGCCACCCTTGGAGCAGTACTCTTAATGAAACTCACTACTATGCCTGCAGGGAAACACTAAGCCTGAATATTCATATTAAACTGGATAAAGATAATAAATACCTCATCAGTCCAGGTCAGGTTTTGCCACCAAATAAGTTTGGTGCCTCTCTGAGAAAGAGGACAACACTGAATATAAGAAAGAGTGGTAATTATATCTAAAACCAAGTGAATGTGAAAATAAAAGAAGAATCATTTGCTTTTACCTCTCTGATAAAACTCACTCTCCACAATATAAGATTACATTTCTTCTTTTTGAGTCCAATCAACTTAGTTCTGTTGTTAGTAATGTCTACATAATCATATTGATAATAAGGAATAAATGTTTATTTGCTCTTCAAGTTTTTGACTAAATTTTAGAGCTGAAGACATGAATGCTTTGGCCTCTACATCTAGCAGGTCTTGGAAACTATTCTCAGAGAGAGATACAATCGATTATATTTTCTTATATAGCACTCAATGAGTATTTAAGCCAACAAACACTACATTGACTATAGGACACTTTAACAACCAAGGAAGAAGATTCAAATGGTTTTTTTTTTTTTTTGAGACACAGTCTCACTCCGTTGCCCTGAGTAGAGTGCTGTGTCGTCAGTCTAGCTCACAGCAATCTCAAACTCCTGGGTTCAAGTGATCCTACTGTCTCAGCCTCCCGAGTACCTGGGACTACAGGCATTCGTCACGCATGCCAATTTTATTTTTATATATATATATATATATATATATATATATATATATATATATATATTTAGTTGTCCAGCTAATTTCTATTTATTTATTTTTATTAGAGACGGGGTCTCTCTCTCTTGCTCAGGCTGGTCTTGAACTCCTGAGCTCAAATGATCCGATCCACCCACCTCAGCCTCTCAGAGTGCTAGGATTACAGGCATGAGCCACCACACTTATCTCAAATGTTTTTTACAGTTGTCTTACAGACTGGTACTTTTATTTTATGGCATGAATGAATTCTGAAATGTGAAACAGCTGCTGTATTCTAGAGTTACAACAACATTAAAATAATTTCAATGGTTTCCTAAAAATTTTGTAAATCTATTTAAAAATATTGCTAATATCAAGTGGTGATGGAGAAATGACATACTTACGCTCCCTATTTATGGGAGTGTGAACTGATATGCACTTTCTGAAGGGATGAAATGCAATCTACCATAGTTTACTAGGTGTGAACACTTTGTCTCAGCTGTCCGTCCTCTAGAAATAAGTCATGAAGCAATACTTGTAGAAGTGCTCAAGGATATAATAATACATAAATAAAACATGCCAATGTTCATTAAAACTTTTTTATATAATAGAAATAAACTGGAGCCAAACTTAATGTTCATTAGTTGGGTTACAGAATAAATTATAGTACATCCACATTATGGAAAACTTGGCATCTGTTAAAAAGAATGAGGGCAATCTATATAAATTGAAATAGAAGGATGTTTATGATAATAAAAAGCAGGAAAATCAAGAATTATGTATAAGATATAATTTTTATAAAAAGAAAAACCCAACTATATGGTCTAATATAACCATGTAATGAGACTTGAACATTTTTAGAATTCCACTGTCCTGAATACAAATAGGCAAATATGTTTTGGAGATTAAAATAATTTCAGAACTGTGGGGTAAAGAACCACTTACCTGTTGAATTTAACAGCAAGGCCCAGGTCAGCAATACAGCAACTTCCATTTTTCTTGATGAGAATGTTTTTGCTCTTTAGATCTCGATGAGCAATTGCAGGCTTCCCCTGTGTGCCGTAAATTTCTGTGTGAAGGTGGCACAGACCACAGGCAGTTGAATACGCCAACTTGAGCAGGGCTCTGGTGTCCAGTGTAGCACATTTTAGGAAGTCATAGAGAGATCCATTTTCATGATAATCAGTAATCAAATAGAGCTGAGTCCAGGAACCTGTACCTTTAATGTCTGCTGCTATAAAACCTGTCCAATTAATGAGTTTAAAAGGTTACTTTCAGAGATGGCTACCAAGAATAATAGGTGCTCATTCAGGATACTGAGAACAACTCAGGTATCATGTAAAGATAATAAAAATTTAATTTCTACTATTTATAACTATACTTTTATAACAAATTTGCAATAATTCTAATAATTATAAAACTGATAATAATATGACCAAGAAAAACATCACATATTATATAACTAACCAGGGGAATATTACCAATCTACAGGATTCTCTAGTAGAAAAGGTTCTCAATTTCAAATCAAAAAGTGGACACTTACTTAAAACTATTCAACCAAGAGTAGGCTTGTTTGCCTGTCAGTGACTCATCATACCTGCCTTTTCAGTCAGCTCCCTGACTACCAAGTCCACAATACTGCTCTTGTTTCTTTTTTACTTCTTTCCTCCTCTCTCCCTTCAGAAAGAGGTCAGTGAGTGCTGTGCTGAGTTCAATAGTGTCCCCACAAAGTTCATGCCCACCTGGAACCTATAAATTGACCTTATTTGGAAAAAGGATCTTTGCAGATATATCCAAATTAAGATGAAGTCATGCGAGATTAGGGTGGGCCCTAATTAAATGACTGGTGCTCTTTTAAGATGGAACTGTGGACACAGGCACATAGGGGAGAGGGCCATGTGATGACAGAAACAGAGACTGGAGTGTTGTCTATAAGCCAAGGGACACTAAAGATTGCTGGCAACCACCAGGAGCCAGCAAGGAAGGACCCTCCCCCTGGGGCCTCCTAAGAGAGCATGGCGCTGACAATACCTTGGTTTTGAACTTCCAGCCACCAAAACAGTTCTGCTGTTTTAGGCCACCCAGTTCATGGTAATTTGGTACAGCAACCCTGGAAAACTAATACAAGTGCCCACTATATGCGGGAAAGGTGCATGTACTCTCAAAAATTAACAGTAGGAAAACAGCAGCTGAAAAGAAATTAAGACTCAAGATAGCTAGATCAGTGTATGCACCCTACTGATCGGATCATATCTGAAGTTATTTTGCCATTGTGTAAATGGGGAGGGGAGAGGAACACATACGCACAGAACATAAGATGAAGCCCCATGTTGGGTTGCTGAGCTTACCAAAGGCAAAAGGCACAGAGTTAAAATCACCCTAGAAAACAGCTTCAGTTATCTATAAAAACCTTGGTCTTCATTACTACAGGAGTAAGTCTAAGAAACTAGTATTTCTTTCCATTTGAAACTCACTGCTGATTCTTTAGGTGGTTAGTAAATAAAGTGGTTGGCATTCAGAACTATGTTGTATTTAAACTGTGTATTCTATTAGATTTCCTTTAGAAAAACCCAAATAGTTGAATTCGTATGTTTTCAGAACACATATGGCAGGCTTCTACCTGCACCCCACTAACCCTGTCAGATATGGAATTGACCCAATCAATGTGTACCCACCAAGGATGTTTTCATGGCGCATTAGCACAGTTTGGTAGATTTCTGTTTCTCGAAACCAGCTAGCTTCTTCGGTGGTAAAGAATACTTTGACTGCCACTTTCTCACCACGCCATTTACCCATCCACACTTCTCCATATCGGCCTTTACCAACTTGCCGAACCATCTGAATCTGTTTGGCAATAGTTCGCTGAACCTTCAAGAAAAAAAAGGAAATGGTTTTGAGCTCTTGATAAAAAGAGCCTATTAAGACTGACAAAGGGGTCTGACGGTGCATTCCACCAAAAAGCATGGTATATCCAACAACCGACATCAATTTTAAAACTTACAATGTGCTTAAAAAGCATGAAACAATGTACAATGTACTCTGAAGTTATAAACTAATAGGTTGGTCAATGTAGTAGACTATAAAAATAGTCATAATAACTTGCCTCCCAGTACATACAGCCTGGGGTGGTCTTCCCTGCAGACTCAGGAAATGGCCGTATGACTTGCTCTGGGCAACAGAACAGCAGAAAATGAGATGCAAGCAAAGACCTGACAACTGTTTATGAAGTGAGGCTTGCCCTTTTTCTTGTTGTTTTGGGAACCCTGTGACCAAGGGACAGCACCCTTGGAACTGCCAGCCAAACGTGCCAACTGTATCACCTAGATGTAGCTGAGAAGGCCAGAAAAGGAACTGCCCAGTGGTCTACACCCACAAAACCATGAGAAACAGTAAATGTTTGTTGCTTCAAGGCACTAAGTTTTGTGGTGGTTTATTATGCAGCAAAATGTAAACGATAGTTAAAAATCTTCAACTCAGTCTTTAAGATTCTATATGATCTGGGGTCAGGTGTGGTGGCTCACGCCTATAATCCTAGCACTCTGGGAGGCCAAGGCGGGAGGATGGCTTAAGGTCAGGAGTTCGAAACCAGCCTGAGCAAGAGTGAGACCCCCATCTCTACTAAAAATAGGAAGAAATTAATTGGCAAACTAAAAATATATAGAAAAAATTAGCCGGGTATGGTGGCATGTGCCTGTAGTCCCAGCTACTTGGGAGGCTGAAGTAGAAGGATCGCTTGAGCCCAGGAGTTTGAGGTTGCTGTGAGCTAGGCTGATGCCACGGCACTCTAGCCTAGTCAACAGAGTGAGACTCTGTCTCAAAAAAAAAAAAAAAAAAAAAGATTCTACATGATCTGGCCCAGCCCATAATTCTCTATGATCACTCCTCTTGTTTGCCTTATATCAACTTTTAGAATTCACTCAAGCTTAATTCCTGCTACATGGTCTTTTTGTATGTCCAGTTCCCTTTACTTAGAGTGCTGTTTCTCTTGCCTAAACATTTTCATAGCACACACACTTCTTAGTTGCTGCACTTACCACAATTATAATTTTCTTCTTTACACATGTATTTCCTTGAATTCCACCCCCTTACTCACAGGATATAAGTATTTATTTGGTACAATAGCTGAAGTACAATAAGTATTTTCATATTTGTTAAATGAAAGATGTACACTGATTTCTACCTTTCAGAAGAATTAGTGATCATTCTAAATTAAAAAGAAGTATAGTTTCAAGTTGGAAATGCATCTATAAAATGGCTGTTTTGTGTAAACCTAAATTGATTAACTTTATGTATCATTTATTACAGAATCCTTTTATAATTTTTTTAAAAAGGTCACAATTATTGAAGTATAATTTACATACAATAGAATCCCCCCCTTTTGAGAATAGTGCAGTAAGTTTTGACAAGTGTATAGTCATGTAATCACCCACACCATAATTAGGATACAGAACATTTCCAACACCTAAAAAAATTCCTACTTTTGGTTAATCCCCTTTCTAAGTTCCTGGCACCATTGATCTTTTTTTTGTCCCTACAGTTTTACCTTTTCTAGAATATCTTATAAACAGAAACATACAACATACAGTCTTTTGTGTCTGGCTTCTTTCACTTAGCATAAAATGCTTTTGAAATTCATCCACTTTGTTGCACATATTAGTATAGTTTGTTCCTTTTTAATGATGAGTAGTATTCTACTACAGCGGGCCCCAACCTTTCTGGCACCAGGGGTCCGGTTTCATGGAAGACAATTTTTCCACACATGCAGCGGTGGAGCTCAGGCAAGCATGCCTGGTTCCTAACAGGCCAGGACCAGTACCAGGCCTCACCGGGGGTTGGGGATCCCAGTTCTACTATATGAATGTACCACAATTCATTTATTTATTTACCAATTAATGGACTTTCGAGTTGTTTCTAATTTATGCCTATTATGAATAAAGCTGTTATGAACATTCACATTCGGGTCTTTGTGTGCCCAAGTTTTCATATCTCTTGGATAAGTAATTAGCAGAAAGACTGCTCCACTGTACAGAAAGTATTTGCTTAACTTTCCAGGCAATCGTCAAACTGTTTTTCAGATTGTACCATCATTTTGCATTGCATTGCAATCAGCAATGTATGAGATTTCTAGCTGATCTAAATCCTACGGGCGTGGTGCCTCACACCTGTAATCCTAGCACTCTGGAAAGCTGAGACAGGCGGATTGCTTGAGGTCAGGAGTTCGAAACCAGCCTGAGCAAGAGCGAGACCCCGTCTCTACTATAAATAGAAATAGATTAATTGGCCAACTAATAATATATAGAAAAAATTAGCCGGGCATGGTGGCGCATGCCTGTAGTTCCAGCTACTCAGGAGGCTGAGGCAGTAGGATTGCTTGAGCCCAGGAGTTTGAGGTTGCTGTGAGCTAGGCTGATGCCACGGCACTCACTCTACTCTGGGCAACAAAGCGAGACTCTGTCTCAAAAAAAAAAAAAAAATCCTATGAGCACTTAATATTGTCAGTCTTTGCCATATTAGTGGATGTACCGTAGTATCTCATTGCATTTCATTTGCATATGCCTGAGATAGTGAACGATGTCTTTCTATAAGCATATCTGCCATTCTTACATCTTCTTTGGGAAAGTGTTCAAATCTTTTGTCCATTTAAAAAAATTGGGATGTCTTATTGAGTTGTAAAGTTTGTTATATATTCTGCATACAAACGCTTTATCAGATCTTTTCTTGACAGTCTGTGACTTCTTTCTTCATTCCCTGTCCTTCTCTCTTTTTAGAGACAGGGTTTGGCTCTCTTGCCCAGGCTGGAGTACAGTGGCACCACCATAGCTCACTGCAACCTCGAACACCTGGGCTCAGGTGATCCTCCCACCTCAGCTTCATCAATAGCTGGAACTGCAGGCACATGAAACCACGCCCAGCTAATTTTTTTAAATACTCTATAGAGAGGGGAATTCCTGGCCTAAGCGATCCTCCTGCCTCAGGCTCACAAAGTGCTGGGAATACACAGTGGTGCCCAGCCTCATTTTCTTAACAGTGTCGGTGGAATAGCAGAAGCATTAAATTTCGACAAAGTTCAATTTATCATTTTAAAAAATGATTCATACTGTTTGTGTACTGAGAAGTCTTTTGCTCAAACCAAATTCACAATAATTTTTTCCAACATTTTCTTTTAGAGGTTTTATACTTTGACTTTTACATTTAGATCTATGCTCCATTTTTTCGTATATATAGAGTGAGGTAAGGTCGAGATCCACTTTTTGGCAAATGCATGCCAGACTGCACTATCTGTTGAGTACATGGTCATTTTGCCACTGAATTACTTTGGCAACTTTGTAAAAAAAAAATCAGTTAACCATGTATGTGTGTGTCCCCTTCTAGACTCTATATTCTGTTCCATTGATCAATATGTCTATCCTGGCCAGGTGTGGTGGCTCACGCCTACAAACCTAGTACTCTGGGAGGCTTGAGGCGGGAGGACTGCTTGAGGCCAGCCTTGGCATCATAGCAAGACCTTGTTTCTACGAAAATAAAAAAAAATAAATTTAAAGTATACTTTTTTTTTTTTTGAGACAGAGTCTCACTCTGTTGCCCAAGCTAGAGTGTCATGGCATCAGCCTAGCTCACAGCAACCTAAAACTCCTGGGCTCAAGTGATCTTCCTGCCTCAGTCTCCCAAGTAGCTAGGACTACAAGCATGTGCCACCATGCCCGGCTAATTTTTTTTTTCTATATATTTTTAGTTTGCCAATTAATTTCTTCCTGTTTTTAGTAGAGATGAGGTCTCACTCTTGCTCAGGCTGGTTTCGAACTCCTGACCTTGAGCAATCCTCCCGCCTCGGACTCCCAGAGTGCTAGCATTATAGGTGTGAGCCACCGCACTGCGCCCGGCCTTAAAATATACTTAAAAAAAATTTTTTTTATTGACTAAGGTGAGTAAGTTATTAAAAAGAAAAAAAATAAAATAAAATAAAAATTAAAAAAAAATTTTTTTTAAATTCAAGTTTAAATATGTCTATCCATGTACCATACATACTATGCTAATTATTGTAGCTTTATAGTAAGTACAGAATCAGGTAATAAGTTCTTTTTGTTCTTCTACTTCAAAGCTGTTTTGGCTTTTTTAGTCTTCTGCATTTTAATATAAATGTTAGAATAAGCTCATCAATTTCTATGAAAGTTTGCTCTAATTTTGACTTGGATTGAAATTAAATTACATATTAATTTGAGGAAAATGGAAATCAATAATATTGAATCCTCTGATTCATATATACCTCCGCTCTTTTTAGGTCTTCATGAATTTCTTTCAGCAATGTTTCCTAATTTTCAGTGTACAGGTCTTGTACAAATTTTGTTAAGCTTATTTCTAAATATTTCATGTATGTTAAGTGATATTGCTTTTTTTAAAAAATTTATTTATTTATTTTAGTGTATTATGTGGGTACAAGTGTTAAGATTATGTATACCCATGCCCCACTTCCCCCCTTGAGTCAGAGCCTCAAGCATGACCATCCCCCAAAAGGATATTGCTTTTTAAATTTCAATTTATAATTGTGTGTTGCTAGTGTATATAAATTTGATCATATTTATATAACAATCTTGTATTCTGCAACCCTATAAACTCATTTATTACTTGTAGCAGCTTTACTGTACCATTCTTGGGATTTTCTACATTAACAATCATTTGTCTACATATAAAGATGAAGACAGTATTACTTTCAACTTTTCCAATTAAATTACAGATTTAGTAAGACAAATTTTAAAATTAGAGATCAATGTATTTACTTTCAACTAATGCAGTTACACAACTAAAAACCTATGTTCTGTTACAGAGTCAAATAGAGTCCTCTCAACCTCTAAATCTGAATATTTCCACATATAAAACCTGTTGGAATTATTCACAACTTTAAAATTATTTTTATTGAATTTGTGTTTTGGTTATATAGTCCTATATTGACAGAAGTATCCTCTCTATGAAGATCTATGGGAGAAACTTCTCTTTTGATTTTAGAATCTGAAATAAATATCCTTCAACCAATCAGTTTAAGTTTATAATGCAAGGAAACTGACACTTGATTCCTCTTCAAGTTGGCTGTTAAAATGCTTAGAGCAACACCTGTGAGCTAACTCTTGCCCTTACACATATATAGGACTTTCAACTCTCCATAGGACTTTTTTCTAACCTTGCTTATGGTTCTATTTTACTTGCCTATTCTATTTTTCTTGGTTCATTTATTTATTTAACTAATATCATCTTTCGATACTGCATACATCTTTCTAAATAAGGAGAAAACAATGCGTCTAGTGTTGCTCCCTAATCTGCAATAATTATGCTGTCCACCATCATCTGAGGACGCATTCCATACCAACACCCCATTCAGGTGTACATGAAATTTTAACTTACCAATAAAGGTAGTCCAGATCCACTACCAGAACTTTGTGACTGGTCAATAAGGTCTTTTAATGATTCTCCAACTGGAATAAAGGCTTCATCCTGTTCCAAATCACGATTATAACGACGTCTGCTTGAGATACTCTTGCAATAATGTCTTTTAAAAAAGCAGAAAACAATCTATGTTAAAATTCTAAAACTATAAAATTCTGAGTTAAAAAAAACTGAGGTTTTCTACACCATCATCCTTCCTTCAGAAGGAATCATATCCAATTTAGTTTATCCTAGGATAATGTATCCTCTGTAAAAATATACCTGGAAATAGACTTTATGAGGTAGAGTTCTCTATATCATGTTAAAATGGGAAGATATCTATGATGTATTAGCAAATGAAAAAAACAGACCAAAATCAGGATGTAAAGCATCATCCTAACTATAAAAAATTAGAGATAATGTATTTTTACATGTCTAAAAAGATCAGAGAGGATATATAGCATAGGAATATTTACTTGCTACTTCTCATATATATTTTTATTTGAATTTATAACTATGTATTTTCATATTAAAATGAATAAACATATTCTATTATAACAAAGGGAAAATGAGTTTATGGAAAAGAAACCAAACACATTCTCTTAATTCGTTCTGATATTTTTGAAGGTCTATTTAAAATTTCAAATTATGAAATATTCCAAAAAGACAGGAAGGTAGAGATTAACTGGCACCCATGTATAGACCATTTTAGTTAATTAATATTAACATTATGGTATATTTATTTTAGATATATTTTAAATAAATAACCATTAGAAATATTTGAAGCTCTAGCTATTTCTCTGATAATTCCATTTCCCTCTTTTTCACCTAAGAGAAAATCACTATCCTGAGAGTTTTTATACCCTTCCTATGTATTTATACTTTTATTCTACATGTATATATTCAAGAACAATGTTGAACAATCTTGTATATATTCAAGAACAATGTTATTTCTCTATAGAAAAATTTAAATAAATGGCATACGTTGTATTAATATTTTATATCTTGATTTAAAAAACCCCTCCTTATGTTTCACAAATTTATCCATGTTGATAGCTCGTTTTTACTGATTTGAGTGTGTCAGACTTTGTTCTATGACTCAGTTCATTTTTACAAAACCCCTAAGAAGTAAGAACTATTTTTCTATTTTATGAATGAGGAAATCACGGCAAACAGGTTCATCGCTGGACCTGAGTCAGACAGCTGCCAAGTGGTGAGGCTGGGATTCAAACCCAGAGGCCCGGTGCTAAAACCCACAGTGTTGGTTACTATGAATTCTTCCAAGGAAATGACTTAAATGGTGCCTAGTGTTCCTGTTATAAATTTGCCACAACTTACCCTGACGGCCATAGTTCAGTTATTTCCAAAAATTTGTATATGTTAATATAAACGGTGCTGTAATAAGTGTTTTTGTGCCTATTCACTTGTGCAGATGTATGAAAATTTCTTGAAGGTATACATAACTTCAAGTTTATAGATATCACCAAACTTCTCTCCAAAGTAGAATAATTTATACTCCCACTCAAAAGATAATATATTACAATATCCATTTCCTTACAGTCTAATACACACTATGAACTGTCGTATTTTTAGACTTTTGCCAATTTGATGGGTATGAAACACTGTCTTATTTTATTTATTTATTTATTTTCTTTTTTTTGGAGACAGAATCTCACTCTGTCACCCGGGCTAGAGTGCCATGGCATAATCCTAGCTCACAGCAACCTCAAACTCCTGGGCTCAAGTGATCCTTCTGCCTCAGCCTCCCAAGTAGCTGGCACTACAGGCACACGCCACCATGCCCAGCTAATTTTTTCTATATATTTTTACTTTGCCAATTAATTTCTTTCTATTTTTAGTAGAGATGGGGGCTCGCTCTTGTTCAGGCTGGTTTCGAACTCCTGACCTTGAGCGATCCTCCCACCTTGGCCTCCCAGAGTGCTAGGATTTACAGGTGTGAGACACGCCTGGCCAACACTGCCTTATTTTAATTTGCTTTCCCTAAGTTCCTAGTGAGGTTGAATTCTTTTTTCCTCGTGGTTATAGTTTTTCTGTTAGCTGCCCATTTCATACATCTCTTGCATGTTATTCAATTAAGGTGTTTAATCTTTTTTCTTTATTGATTCATAGGAGTTCTTTATATAGTCTGGACACCAAATCTTTGATAATTACACGTTACAACAATCATCTCTCAATCTGTGATTGTCATGGCATTCTATTATGGTATTTTATGTCAGTTTTTAATTTTAATATAGGCAAATTAATCATTCTTTTTCCTTTTTTTTTGAGACGAGTTGTACTGTTGCCCAGGCTGGCGTGCAGTGATTGATCACTGCGGCCTCGAACTCCTGGGCTCAAGTGATCCTCCCTCCTCAGCCTCCAGAGTAGCTGGGACTATAGGCATTCGCCACCATGCCCAGATAATTTTTTTTTTTAATATATATATATATATTTTTAGTTGTCCAGCTAATTTCTTTCTATTTTTTTAGTAGAGACAGGATCTCGCTCTTGCTCAGAATGGTCTCGAACTCCTGAGCTCAAACGACCCACTCGCCTCCGCCTTCCAGAGTGTTGAGCCATCAAGCCTGGCCCTAAATTTCTTTATGTACTTGGGTCTATTTAAGGGTTTACTAACCTGTTTCAGGGATCCCCTATATTCTGCAAGTATGATAATGTTTCATTATTGAAGTTCATATACACAAAAGGGGCTGCCTCTTCTTATTACTCTTTATTTTTTGGCAATTGTCTTCTGAAGTCATGACTAAATACAAATAATTCAGAAGCCCCAAATTACTAAAAAACTATAATATAGCTGGTTTCTTGGGAATGGTTTAAAAGTTCATACATAAGAATGAAAAAAGTTCATACATAAGAAAATCACAAGTATTCATGAACATACAAGAAGTTTAAAATTGTGTCCAATTAACTAATTGGTAATAAGGTCCTCTTTTCTTTAAGATAACTATAATCTATTTAAAGAAAATATATAGTCAGAGAATACAAAAGCTAATGATTTGTACAACTGGCTTTAAAAACTGTTGATATATAGCATTCAACAAAATGTTTTGGATCAAATAAATATCTTACTTGTAACAAAAGCAGCTAGAGAAGATGATCATAGCAATTATGCAGACGGCCATAGAAATGAGCAAAACCAGCCATCGAATGCTGCCATCAAATGGACCTGCCAATGGAAGTAAACAATGAAGTAAACATACTATATTTCTATCGCATCTTATTAAATGTAGAAAATAATTTGTAGTATTAAATTCTAGGGAGCTTGGTTACTGTTAAAAACAGAGAAAATATTTTACTGAGTATCCTGCTCAAACTTTTCTTGGCTAACGTACCTATAACAACAGGGGGCAGTGTAGGTTGCAAATACTGGTTACATAAATTTGTCCGACAACATTCTATTGTCCGGCGTAGCTGGGCTTTTGGGGAATCCTAAAAGAAAAGTAATGTTAAAATTAGAAATGGTTTGATATATTAAATTCATAATGAACTTTTTTAGTATTCGTGAAATATAATTCCTAATTCAGTGAGCGAAAACAACCTGCAAATTTCTTATGTAAGAAATTATTGAAAAATTATAAAATGTTCTTTTTTTTTTTGAGACAGAGTCTCACTCTGTTGCCCAGGCTAGAGTGCCATGGTGTCAGCCTAGCTCACAGCAACCTCAAAGTTCTGGGCTCAAGCAATCCTTCTGCCTCAGCCTCCCGAGTAGCTGGGACTACAGGTATGCACCACTATGCCTGGCTAATATTTTCTATGCATTTTTAGCTGTCCAAATAATATCATTCTATTTTTTTTTCTTTTTAGTAGACACAGGGTCTTGCTTTTGCTCAGGCTGCTCTTGAACTCTTGATCTTGAGCGATCCACACGCCTCAGCCTTCTAGAGTGCTAGGATTATAGGCATGAGCCACCGTGCCCGGCCTAAAATGTTCTTTTTTAAAGAAGTTATCT
Organism: Mirza zaza; assembly: GCA_008750895.1. Taxonomy (NCBI): domain Eukaryota; kingdom Metazoa; phylum Chordata; class Mammalia; order Primates; family Cheirogaleidae; genus Mirza; species Mirza zaza. Next base: position 28,578 of record VSMD01127448.1, read on the forward strand.
ATGAGGATGGTGTGTTAGAATGCTAGATTATAACTCGATTACAGATAAACTAAAGTTTAAAAGTGTTTTTCATTCCAAATTTCGGCATATCTTAACAAATTTAGTGTTTTTAGTGAAAAAGTAATTACTTCAAAGATCATGAGATCTTTTCCTAAAACATATAGGTAATAAATTTTATTATAATCATAAACTAGTCTGTAAAGATGATCTCATAGTGGTACTAAGACTTGGATGAGACTTAAGATCAGCCTAAAAAGTGGGGATTTTCCTAGTCCAAAGAAAGGCTGGTTAAGAGCTGGGTTCAGTAGCTACTCAGAAGGCTGAGGCCGAAGGATCATTTGAGGTCAGAAGATTGAGGCTACAGTGAGCCATGACTGTGTCTGTGAACAGCCAATACAGTCCAGTCTGGGCAACACAGTAAGACCGTTTCTCTACAAAAAAAGAAAGAAAGTAAAAGAAAAGAAAAGGCTGGTTAAGAGAAGTGGTTGAGTAGGTAGAGGATACTGTAAATCATAAATCCATATATCAACTATGTCATGATTATAGAGCCTTTACCTCCTTCAGAGCTTCTTAAAAAAAAAAAAAATTAAAGAGCCTGATGTGGAAGCAACTTGAAGCATACATGGTAAGGGAAGTGCAAACTATAGAAACTATTAGAGACCACCAACCAGATAGGAGCTGCATCTCCAACAAATCAGAAAACCAAGCAGAGAAAGGCTGTAGTCACGGGAACAGATATTGACAATTATGTGTAATGTTTTATTTGATTTACAGTACATTATCTGACAAGTTGAATGCTGACATTTCAGCACTGCCTGGGAGAATTTCCATTCTGGACCAAAATACTAATAGAAAGAAACTATTTGTTATTCTAAAAGTAGTAACAATATAAGCAGAACGTTATTCTTAAATATCAGATGGCGACAAAGGAAAAGCCTCAGTATAATCAAGTATTACTTTTTTTGTTTGTGAGACAGAGTCTCACTCTGTTGCCCAGGCTAGAGTGCCATGGTGTCAGCCTAGCTCACAGCAACCTCAAACTCCTGGGCTCAAGCGATCCTCCTGCCTCAGCCTCCCAAGTAGCTGGGACTACAGGCATGCCCCAGCATGCCTGGCTAATTTTTTTTCCTATATATTTTTAGTTGGCCAATTAATTAATTTCTATTTTTAATAGAGACGGGGTCTCACTCTTGCTCAGGCTGGTTTCAAACTCCTGACCTTGAGAGATCCTCCCGCCTCGGTCTCTTAGAGTGCTAGGATTACAGGCATGAGCCATCATGCCCGGACAAGTATTAGTTTTAAAAGATGAACCTGAGTCCATGACTTGAAATTCTGTTAGGGAAGATGGATAAGAACATCTGGAAATATCCAAAGGAACAAGTTTTACATTTTAACTGAATTTTAAAACTTTTTTTTTTTTTTTGAGACAGTCTTGCTTTGTAGCGCCAGCTAGAGTGCAGCGTCTTCCTCCTAGCTCACTACAATCTCAAACTCCTAGGCTCAAGCAATTCTTCTACTCAACCTCCCGAGTAGCTGGGACTACAGGTATGTGCCACCAAGCCTGGCTAATTTTTCTATTTTTTGTAGAGATGGGGTCTTGCTCTTGCTCAGGCTGGTCTCAAACTCCTGACGTCAAGCGATCCTCCTGCCTTGGCCTCCCAGAATCCTCCCAGAGGATTACAGGCATAAGCCACCATGCCTGCCAATGTTTTTACTTTTTAACAATTTTTATTTCTCAATGACTGTAAATAGAAAGAGAAAAGCAAGATATGCCAGGGGTTACACTGGAGACTCTGAAATAATCCCAGATCAGAGAAACATAAATGAAGGATGTAATTAAGAGCAGATAACTAAAGATGAATAAAAGAAGTACCAAGCATCTAAGAATAGTTCCAGGAAGGCCAAAATGAGTTTAGCCTTGCAGAATAGAAAATGCAAAGAAAAATCAAGAAAGAGTTTCTTTGTCAGCATGTGAAGAAAGTCCACCAAGCACTGGATGTATTGCTGACATAACAGTGGGCAATAGAGGACAAAAAGTATAATTCTTCAACTCCTGTTTTGCTTCTGTCTTTTCTATCAGGGGATGTCTATAGGAATGAAGAAGGGAGATCAAACACTAGTAAAGTGGGAAATGATATCCCAAATGTATGAAGAGACTTTACAATGTTTCTGTATTTTATGTGAGTTCATATTTTCTAATGTAGGTAAATTAAATCCCAGGAAGATGAGAGCACTTGTGAGATGGCTGAAAGGTATGATTTAAAGATTTTAGAAACAAGCAGTGTTGGAGACTAGATAGATAAATGTCATCTTACTTTTCTTTAAAAGGGAAAGATAGTACACTTTGCCAACAGATTGAAGGCAGCATAGTGCTATGGATAAAGCCAGGGCTTTGGAATCAAACAGCTGAAATCTTGGCTTTGCCAGTCACTTTGTGCCCTTGAACAACTAACTTTTCTCTGGGCTTTCGCTTCCTCTGCTGAAAAATACAGGATAAAAAATCTGCCTTATAAACTAATTAGGAGGAAATGAGGTAGAATATACCAAATACTTAGTATACTAATACCAAGTATTCCATAAATAAATTCTTCTTCCTCTGGTGAGCCTGACTTGTATCCCAGATAAGATTCCAGAGTAAGTCAAAAAAATTTCTTAAGCCCCAAAGACCCAGTGTGGTTTCACGAAGAATAAGTAACATCAGACTCAACTCACATCTTTCTGACATAAGTTAACATATACCTGGGTAGGCAAAAGTCAGGTCGGTCTAGATTATGGATTTGGGTGATATGACCTTTCCTTTCCTGCACTTCCCACCCTTCTCCTCAACCCAAGTCAATTTGTAGCTCCAGATTTTAGTGGGAACTAAAAATTTTTGTGCTGAAAAGATTCATTTGGCATTTATGAAGTAAGACATTCTGACTAAAATAAACTTATTTAGTGTGCTTGGGGCAGAGATGGTATATGAGGAAGGAACTGAAGCCAAATTACAAGAAATGGCATTGACGTTTCTGAAAAACATTCATCCTACAGGAGGAAACAGAATCAACTAGCTTTACCAACAGAGACTGGGGGGAATGAGAGGCATGGTGATGATTTGATCCCACCTGGCAGGATGTGAGAGCACTGAGGAAAGGCTCAGGGTAAAACTAAAAGAGCTGTTCTGGTTAGGTGTTATGTTAAAGGCAGTGATATTTACCAAGATATGCAGAAAGTTATATGAAGTGTTGGTCAAAATTTTTCCTTGTGTAACCCCTGAACAAATTCTGAAAAACAATGTATCCTTCACATATTTTTAGGCTGACAGCTCAAAATTTTCAATCTAAATTAAAACAGCTGCATAGAATGTATTAATAATTTCTGGCTTACTGTACATAATGACACTTTAAAATAGAACTGTTATACCATTCTTTAATCTATTCAATAGACTCTAAGTAGCATTGCAATTTTATATCCATTACCATCATTTAAAAAAATAAATGAACAAATGCTTCTCTTAACAACTGGAAATTTTATATTCTTATTTCTCCTTGAACTCTTATTTCCTTTCAGTATCTCCCACAATAATTATGCCCTAATGTAATAACTTTTACTATAATTGTGCACATCAAAAATAAGCACGTATAAATTCTTTCATTTCCTGTGACTATATATATAAGTCTCCAAAAATTATTCTATTTTATCATAATTATTAGTATAAAATTGATATACATATTACAATCTTTATTAAAATACTAACGTAAGAAAATTTTATTGGAAAAGGCATTTCTTTTTTTTGTTTGAGACGGAGTCTCACTCTGTTGCTCAGGCTAGAGTGCCATGGTATCAGCCCAGCTCACAGCAACCTCAAACTCCTGGGCTTAAGTGATCTTCCTGCCTCAGCTTCTGGAGTAGCTGGGACTACAGGCATGCGCCACCATGCCTGGCTGATTTCTTTCTACTTTTAGTAGAGATGGCGTCTCGCTCTTGCTCAGGCTGGTCTCAAACTCCTGATCTCAAGCAATCCTCTGCCTTGGCCTCAGCCTTCCAGAGTACCAGGATTACAGGCATGAGCCACCACGCCTGGACTAGGACTAATTCTTTACATGATGAAATTTAAAATAGACAAGTATGTGACAACTGTAGAGCAAAATTCCTTCCAATGCCACATACTTCTCTGTGTCAAGGAAACAACAGCACCAATAAAGAGTGGAGGAGACACAGCTCAGCAGCAGCACGAGTGAAAGACACAGGGTTTTAGCTGACAGAAAGCTCAATGTTCCAAGAATATAGTGTGACTGCCAAACATCCACCATAAGGAAAAGGGAAAGGGGTTACTTATTCTCTGATTTTTTCCTGGTCAGACCACAGTTAGTTCTGCACATAACACTGAGAAGCTGGAGAGTGAATAGCTCTAAAGCTGGCCCTGCAAGGAGCACCTGAGGTCACCGTGAAATACTGTTTTCACAGGGCAAAGATTCGAGGTTATGGGGAGGAAGGTAGGATGGAGCTAACTTTCTCCACGTACTAACAGGCAGCCATCTGGAAAAGGGGCTAGTTCTGCTCTCTATTGTCCAAAGAGAAGAAAGATATGCAATTATTTGCAGAGAGGTTGAAACTTACAACCTTTAAGATTTCTATCAATTCTGAGAATTTCTGAATAATATTAATAATTTTCTAACAGAGCTGAGACTTAAATTATGCACAAACAATTCTATTTGTAGCTATTTTTCAAAAACATTAGAAGGATCTCCTGGAGTAAAATTACTATACATTATTTTGATGAGATCAGATTTGTAACCGAGAGCCATCAGGATGTTCACAAACCATTACTGATCCTCTGATTCCTTTGCCACTGCTCTCAAAGTAACTCCACTGACTTCTCCTTACAAAGAATTAACATTTCTAGGTTGCTTCACAGTGATACATCATCTTAAAGTCATTTCAGTAAATTTTATAATCTACAAATAAGTGACAATATCATTTTTTATATTAATAACAATTTAGGATGATTTAAAACATTTTTTAAAGCAAAATAATCTGGGCCGGGCATGGTAGCTCACGCCTGTAATCCTAGCACTCAGAGAGGAAGAGGCGGGAGGATCGCTTGAGGTCAGGAGTTTAAGACCAGCCTTGACAAGAGTGAACCCCCCCCCTACTAAGAATAGAAAGAAATTAGCCAGGCAACTAAAATAGAAAAAATTAGCTGGGCACGGTGGCACATGCCTGTAGTCCCAGCTACTCGGGAGACTAAGGCAAGAGGATTGCTTGAGCCCAGGAGTTTTAGGTTGCTGTGAGCTAGGCTGATGCCACTGCACTGTAGCCCGAGCAACAGAGAGAGACTCTGTCTCAGAAATAAAATAAAAATAAAAAAAGTAAAATAATCCGGAACTTCAATTACCACAGTCATACCTGAAGTAAGAGCTAAGCTTCCTCTCACACATTTGCTTACATGAACATATAGCAATGTGTAGATCGAGCACATTTCTCCTTGGAGAAATCAATGCTCTCCATATGGCCCCTCCCTTCTTTACATCATGGGTCTCAAATTTGATCTTACCTTGCACTGAAAATCAGATCCTTCATATTTCATACACCCTGAAGCTAATGTGGTTTCTCCCTGGTCATCTTCTTCTATGATGGCAAAGCAATGTCCATTAGTTCTAAAAGAGAAAAAAACCCATAACTTCACATCAGAGAGTACTAATGAAATTTGAGTTTCAATGTAAACAGGTACTGATGGCCTTTAGTATCTTGGTTTTTGAATTAGAAATGCATTCACATGTAATTTATTGGCAAAGCCAAATAGGTTTTAAAGCCGATGAAAGTTATGCCTGAACTAAGATTTAAAAGGCCAATGAGAACTCTATGTCAGCTTTGCGCAGTGGTGGTATCATAGCCGATGAGGTTTATCTGAGGCATAACTATTGTTAATTGAAAACTTTTCCCAATACCCCACCATAACAACTTACAATATAGTCGGCACTGGCAATTTTTGACGGTCCCTATGGGGACTGAATTTAAAACAACAACAACAACAACAAAAGAGAACTCTATGTCAAATGGAAAAGGATTTCTACTAAATAGGTGCTCTAAATGAGATATGACTTTTCTTTGTGAATCAGTCATGTGATCATAGCTGATTTGTAAAATTCTGTAAGTAAATAATCTTAATGCTTTGGAAAAATACTTAAAAATCTTTGTCTCTTTTTTTTTGAGACAGAGTCTCACTCTGTTACTCCAGCTAGAGTGCCGTCGTGTCAGCCTAGCTCACAGCAACCTCAAACTCTTGGGCTCAAGTGATCCTATTGCCTTAGCTTCTGAGTAGCTGGGACTATAGGCATGCACCACCAGGCCCTGCTAATTGTTTCTATATATTTTTAGTTGGCCAATTAATTTTCTTTCTATTTTTAGTAGAAATGGGGTCTTGCTCTTGCTCAGGCTGGTTTCGAACTTCTGACCTTAAGTGATCTTCCCGCCTCAGCCTCCCAGAGTGCTAGGATTACAGGAGTGAGTCACCATGCCTGGCCTAACTTTGTCTCTTTTTACCCATAATATTTTCAGTATTCACCTACTGAACATGATAACAGATAGAAATAAACTTTTCTGTGAAACATACAAACAGACGCAAAAGACAAAAAAGTATATTTGGGAAGAAAAGTGTCAAAATTCTGAAAGGCACATTTTACCAAATGTGTTAGGAAAACAGGGAGAACTTCTGAATGTTGAATTTTTAATATTTACATAAACATATTTGTATTTAATTAAATTTTATCATTTTAGTGTTAGTATTCTGTGAAAATTTAGGATATGTTCCTTTTGACTTTAATAGGTATAGAAGAAACTTCTTTTCTTTTTTTTTTGAGACAGAGTCTTGCTTTGTTGCCCAGGCTAGAGTGAGTGCCATGGTGTCAGCCTAGCTCACAGCAATCTCAAAATCCTGGGCTCAAGCAAGGAGCCTCAGCCTCCCGAGTAGCTGGGACTACAGGCATATGCCACCATGCCCAGCTATTTTTTTCTATATATAGTGGTTGGCCAATTAATTTCTTTCTATTTATAGTAGAGACGGGTTTCTCTCTTGCTCAGGCTGGTTTCGAATTCCTGAACTAGAGCAATCCGCCTGCCTCAGCCTCCCAGAGTGCTAGGATTACAGGCGTGAGCCACTGCGCCCGGCTGGAAGAAACTTCTAAAAGCTTTTTCCTGTGCTACTTATTATTAGTATCAGTGAGTGTATTGCTTCTACTTAAAAGAATTTTGCAGAATTTTTCATTATCTACCCCCTTTTTTTTTGTAAGACATGGTCTCATTATGTTGCCCAGGCTAGTCTAATACATGGTGAACTATCACACAATCTCAAGATTTTCCTTGTAAGGTTTTATGCTTTGTATCTGTCTCATTCAAACATCATACAATTATTATAAAAGTATAAAACGTGACATTATTACGTTATTAACAGGGAGACAATTAATTTACTACTAATGAGTTGTCCAGGGAATTCTGTTTTTTGTCTAGTAAGTCAATTCTACAATGTCACCAAGGAATATGGAACAGAATTATATGATCATATGTAAACATTCTGAGTAATTAACATAAAATTTAGTAGGAAAATTAAGATAGTTATATAAATCAGATTTGCACTGGAGTTCACAGGCAAGAAAATAATACAAAATTATCACATCATTCTCATATATCCACAAAATATTTCAACCAATTAAGAAGTAGGGGCCGGGCGAGGTGGCTCAAGCCTGTAATTCTAGCTCTTAGGGAGGCCGAGGTGGGCGGATTGTTTGAGCTCAGGAGTTCGAGACCAGCCTGAGCAAGAGCGAGACCTCATCTCTACTATAAATAGAAAGAAATTAATTGGCCAACTAAAATATATATAGAAAAAATTAGCCGGGCATGGTGGCACATGCCTGTAGTCCCAGCTACTTGGGAGGCTGAGGCAGCAGGATTGCTTGAGCCCAGGAGTTTGAGGTTGCTGTGAGCTAGGCTGACGCCACGGCACTCACTCTAGCCTGGGCAATAAAGTGAAACTCTGTCTCAAAAAA
>VSMD01127451.1:0-94135 GCA_008750895.1 Mirza zaza
AGAGTCTCACTTTGTTGCCCAGGCTAGAGTGAGTACTGTGGCGTCAGCCTAGCTCACAGCAACCTCAAACTCCTGGGCTCAAGCAATCCTCCTGCCTCAGCCTCCCAAGTAGCTGGGACTACAGGCATGCGCCACCATGCCCGGCTAATTTTTTCTATATATATTAGTTGGCCAATTAATTTCTTTCTATTTATAGTAGAGACGGCGTCTCGCTCTTGCTCAGGCTGGTTTCAAACTCCTGACCAGGAGCAATCCGCCTGCCTCAGCCTCCCAGAGTGCTAGGATTACAGGTGTGAGCCACCACACCCGGCCTGGACCCAATTTTTTTAAAACTGTGGTAAAGTACACATAACATAAAATTTACACTATCTGGAGGATGGGCACACTTCTAACTTTGACTCCAGTGGTGCAAAAGCAATTTATGTAACCAAAACATTTGTACACCTGTAACATTCTAAAATTAAAAAAAAAAAATTTTAAACATAAAATTTACCATTTTTACTGCTTTTTGCAAGACTTGCTTCTCTATTCCTAGTCGCATAAAAACATAAAATTTATCATTTTTACTGCTTTTTGCAAGACTGGCTTGTCTATGCCTAGTAACAACAGGCTTTTTTTTCTTTTGCCTCAAAACTTTCGTACCCGCTCTTTCCTCTACCTGAACGACTTTCTTCTAATCTTTGCAGGGCCGGCTCCTTTTTATTGTTCTGGTTTCACATTAACTGTCTCCATGTCTGATGACCTTATCTAAAGTAGGTGCCCCCGCCCACTTATTTTTATGATAATCCCTATCATAGCATCAATTACAATTTGTATTTATGTGCATGTTTACTTACTTGGTTATTGTTATTTTTGTCCTTTTCTAGACTGCAAAATTCATGTAGGTAGACTGTTTTGTTCACAATTGTTTCCCATGCTCCTAGCACAGTGTCTGATGATAAACTTTCAGATAAAACTATAAATCTCCAATTAATAGGTTCAAACAGGCCAGGTGCAGTGGCTTCATGCCTGTAATCCTAGCAAATTGGGAGACCGAGGTGGGAGGATCACTTGAGGCCAGGAGTTCAAGACCAGCTTAGGCAACAATGAGAGTCTGTCCCTACAAAAAAATAAAATTAGCTAGGTGTGGTGGCATGTGCCACCTACACTACAAGTCCCAGCTACTCAGGCAGCCAAGGCAGGGGGATCACTTGGCCCCAGGAGTTTGAGGTTGCAGTGAGCTATGATGATGCCACTGCACTCTACCTCAGGCAACAGAGAACCTGTCTTGAAAAAAAATGTTCAGTCCAGGCATGGTGGCTCACGCTGTAATCCTAGCACTCTGGGAGGCTGAGGCAGGTGAATCATTTGAGCTCAAGAATTTGAGACCAGCCTGAGCAAGAGAGAGACCCGGTCTCTACTAAAAATAGAAAGAAATTAGCTGGACAACTAAAAATATATAGAAAAAATTAGCCGGGCATGGTGGCGCATGCCTGTAGTCCCAGCTACTTGGGAGGCTGAGGTAGGAGGATCGCTTGAGCCCGGGAGTTTGAGGTTGCTGTGAGCTAGGCTGACACCATGGCACTCTAGCCTGGGCAACAGAGTGAGACTCTGTCTCAAAAAAAAAAAAGTTCAAACACCCTGGGAATTCTTTCCATTTCATTTTCTCATTAGACACCCTGCATGGAGCTTTCAGTCTTCCAGCTCCACATTGGGCAGATTAGTCATTAGGTCTGTGGCACAGCCATTTTCCTAGTCGAAGGACTTCTCCATTATTCTGGGAATTCTTTTTTTTCCCATCCCATCTTTTATCCCATTGTTTCTTTGTATTCCCTTTGTTTACACTTGTGTTTTGGTGATACACATCTTCTAGTAGTTCTTTGACAAAAAGTATATGGAAGGTAACTTTTGTGATACCTTGCATGTTTGAAAATGTCTTCTGTCTCCTCTTGGGTATACGTTGGAAATACTTTGCCCTCAGAATTTCTAAGGCATTGCTCCATTGTCTTAAAATTCAAGTTTGCCTGGTGACATGTGCAATACTATTTTGTTCCTTAATCCTTTACATCTTATCTGGGTTCCTCCCTGGACTCCCCTTTATATATACCTTTCAAGTCTCTTCTTTTCCTTGATATTCTGAGAATCAACCAAAAAAGTGCCACAAGCCCTAAGATAATTCAGCAAGGTAGCAGAAATTAACAAAATACATAATGGAAAAAATATCCCATTTATAAAACCAACACAGAAGATAAACTACCCAGAAATAAACTTAACAAGGACACAAAACTCACCGATCTTGTTCTTTTTTTTTTCTGGCTCTGGGTCTTCCTTAGAAAGGCCTTCCCCACAATAAGGTTATATATAATTTCCCACATTTCCTTCTGGTACTATTATATTAATAGTTTACTTAATTATGCTAAAATTGTTAATCTATCTAGAATTTATGTTAATATAAGAAATCTGAAATAAAAGCCTCCTTCTAGGAAGGGAATTATGTTTTATTTTAGAGAAACTGTGAAGTAAATCACTTGAACTTGAACCATTATCTCTGCAACAAGGCTGTCCAGTAAAGAAAAAGAAAAGAATATTTAGGTACCATGTGGTTAATCCATTTGATGATAAAAGACAAAAGAGACAGAATAGTTAGAACTAGGGCCGAACAAAAGCACCTACCTATTGGCTAATCAAATTGAGACTAAATTTGAACTTCTTATCCTGTCCTTCTGAGGACCAGATATACTCTGGTTTTCCTTCCATTTATGGTGAAGAGTTAACTCTCTTGTTGACAAATTGTTTTTTACCCATATAAAATGAAAAAATTTTGGCAAGAATCTTGAAACATGCTTTAGATAGTTATGAGAAGACAAAAAGAATATCTGGGGCATTATTCCTGATTATTTGTAAATTGTACTTGTTACACATTTAAAATGTATATGAGGCCAGGCGTGGTGGCTCACGCCTGTAATCCTAGCACTCTGGGAAGCTGAGGCGGGAAAGATTGCTTGAGCTCAGGAGTTCGAGACCAGCCTGAGCAAGAGCGAGACGCCGTCTCTACTAAAACTAGAAAGAATTAGTTGGACAACTAAAAATAGAAAAATTAGCCGGGCATGATGGTGCATGCCTGTAGTCCCAGCTACTTGGGAGGCTGAGGCAGAAGGATTGCTTGAGCCCCCAGGAGTTTGAGGTTGCTGTGAGCTAGGCTGATGCCATGGCACTCTAGCTCAGGCAACACAGTGAGACTCTGTCTCAAAAAATAAAATAAAATAAAATAAATAAAATAAAATGTATGTGAACTTAAAATAGCTTCCCTGCACTTTATCTCTTAGAGGTCCTCTCCAAAGTAGAAAAAGCCATAAAAAGGATTTTTGAGGTGGCCATTATAATAGTCCTCTTCTGCAAGAGTTTCAAATAGGCCAGGTGTGGTAGCTCATGCCTGTAATCCTAGCAATTTTGGAGGCTGAGGCAGGAGGATCGCTTGAGCTCAGGAGTTCAAGACCAGCCTAAGCAAGAGTGATACCCCGTCTCTACAAAAAATAGAAAAATCAGCTGGGTGTGGTGGCATGTGCCTATAGTCCCAGCTACTCAGGGGGCTATCTGAGGCAGGAGGATTGCTTAGGCCCAGGAGTTTGAGGCTGCAGTGAGCTACAATGACATCACTGCACTCTAGCCCTGGCAACACAGTAAGACTCTATCTCCAAAATAAAAAGACTTTGAAATAAGTCTGAATGAGAAATAAAAGAACTTCAGATGTTTTCTAAACTAAATCATATTATGGAGCTTTGATATTCTTAACAGGATTATGGTAGAGAGTCAAGTTACTTATCTCGTAAATGGCTATCCAATTTGTCCCAATGCTATGATTGAATAATCCATCTTTTTTCCACTGCTTTAAAATCTGCCCCCTCTCCTTTTTTTGGAGACATGGTCTCATTCTGTCACCCAGGCTAGAGTGCAGTGGTGTGATCATAACTCACTGTAACCTCAAATTCCTGGGCTCAAGTGATCCTCCTGCCTCAGCCTCCCCAGTAGCTGGGACTACAGGTTCACACCACCTTGCCTGGCCATAAAATCCCCTAAAATTTGGGTCATTTCTGATCTCTGTTCTGTTCATTCATCCTCCAGCTTATCATTTGAATTGTAGAAAAAGTGCTTCTTTTTGGGCCAGGTGCAGTGGCTTACACCTGTAATCCTAGCACTCTGGGAGGCCGAGGCGGGCGGATTGCTCCTGGTCAGGAGTTCAAAACCAGCCTGAGCAAGAGCGAGACCCTGTCTCTACTATAAATAGAAAGAAATTAATTGGCCAACTAATACATATAGAAAAAAATCAGCTGGGCATGGTGGCGCATGCCTGTAGTCCCAGCTACTTGGGAGGCTGAGGCAGGAGGATTGCTTGAGCCCAGGAGTTTGAGGTTGCTGTGAGCTAGGCTGACACCACAGCACTCACTCTAGCCTGGGCAACAAAGTGAGACTCTGTCTCAAAAAAAAAAAAAAAAAGCGCTTCTTTTTAAAGAGAAAATGCAATCATGTAAACTCTCTGCTTAACTGTGTCTGTGAATAAAGTCTAGAATCAAGTTCACAAATCTTTCCATGGCCCACATACTCTTCTATCCAGCTGTGGCCTGCTTCCCAGCCCTGTGCTCACCATGGTTCAGCCACACTGATCATGTGGTTCCTCTTTTTGCAAAATACTCTTCCTTCTGTTGGCAACATTCTTTCCTCCATGGGTTAATGATAATCCAGCTAAATATCAATTCCTTAGGGAAATCTTACCCCTGAGATTGACTAAGTCTGCCTGTTACATGGTCTGAAGCTTGGTATACCTTCCTTTAGAGCACTTATTATATCTATAGTTATTTGTATAATTACTTATTAACTACCTATTTTCTCTGATTAGATTGTAATTTCAAGAAGGCTTTATCTATTTTGATCATGGTTATTTTCATAGTGCCTGGCATATAGTATGTGCTCATTAAACATTTGTTGTATAAATATAAGAGCAGCTTCACATGACCTATAGTTTAGCAAGAGAACAGCAATGATTTTTTTTTTTTTTTTTGAGACAGAGTCTCACTTTGTTGCCCAGGCTACAGTGAGTGCCGTGGTGTCAGCCTAGCTCACAGCAACCTCAAGCAATCCTGCTGCCTCAGCCTCCCGAATACCTGGGACTACAGGCATGCGCCACTATGCCCAGCTAATTTTTTCTATATATTTTTAGTTGGCCAATTAATTTGTTTCTATTTTTAGTAGAGACAGGGTCTTGCTCTTGCTCAGGCTGGTTTCGAACTCCTGACCTCGAGCGATCTGCTGGCCTCAGCCTCTCAGAGTGCTAGGATTACAGGCATGAGCCACTGTGCCTGGCCAGCAATGATTAATTGTAATACAATGTGTCATTAAATAAATGTATGTGTATATGTATAGAATCTCCCCATGCATCCTAAGGAACCCACCCTGTGAAAAATAAAATTTAAAAAAAAATTTCTCATGCAAAAAAAAAAATCAATATCAGTCCTCCTGTGGTTAGCACCCAATCCCCTAGTTTATACAGGTCCAAGAGTAAACGGGATAAATAAGCGAAGGGCTATAAGTGATGGTAGGGCACACAAATGGTGCCACCACAGAGAAGGTGCACCCAAGCTGGGTGGGAAATGGTGTTTTCTGAGGAGATGACTGCTGAGAGCAGAAGGAAGAATAGAAATTAGTTGAACTAAGGTGGTGTCTGGGGAGAGGGGTGGGTGACAGGGATAGAAACAGGACTCCTCCAAGCTAAGGAATTAGCTCACACAAAGGCCAGTGGTAAGAGAGAAATTGCTCAGAAAACAGAACCTAGGGATGAGGAGGAGAAGTGAGTAAAGGGAAGTGAGCCCTGGTCTTATTAGCCAATTTAAAGATTTAGATTTTGTCCAGTGGCCAGTGGAGTGCCACTGAAAATTTCAGTGAAGGTTTTACAGGGGTCATTTTACATTCTACATTCTACAACAATCACTCTGATAGGGCCTGGAAGGAAAGCCATGGAGGAGGGTGATGCTGCCATCTGGGCAACAGATTCTCAGCGTCTGAGGTGCTGAGGTTGGGTCTGGCCTGGCCAGAATCTTCTTAGGGAGGGAAGGAAGAAGAGATTGGATCAACCACTCTAGTCTGGGAGCGCAGAGCCCTGGGTGCTAGCAGAGAAGACTCAGTGGTCCATGTGTGTATCCAGCTCCTCCCTTTAACTTCTATGGTCTGGGCAGGTGGGGCAACCATAGTCTTCATAAGGTGAATTTTCATTATTTTGTATTTAGTGCAAGAGACTGCACGGGCCCAGAATGACCTGGTATTTGAGGCAGTACAGGATAAAGGCAACAAGGAGCAGGCCATCCTTGAGATGCAGAGGAAATTTGAAGCTGTAAGTGTAAACCCCAGCTGCCTTCCTCAAGTGCATTTTTGGCTTTGTCACTAGACCCAGAGAGATACCTTTAAAGTTGCAAATGTTCAGCCAAGGCCAGAGGCTAGTATGGGCCCCTTGTTAATGGGCCACAGTATAGGTTAGCTTCCTTCCCCCAAGGTTCCCTGGCATGATGTGGGCCCCCCAGGGTCCAGTTTCAGAGTGTAGTTATGCTTACTCTGTGAGGTCCCCTGCAAGTGGCAAGTCTTGGTTCTGCTAGCACATCCATTCATCTGTTCTCATGTTTTATTGTCCATTCTGACTTGCACTGTCCATCACTCTGTTTTCTAACTTCCTCTCCCCAGAGAGAAGCAGAGTTTATAGAAATGAAATCCAACTTGAAGCGCCTTGAAGCTCTAGTTGTCCAGCAGAATAAAGACTACCAGCAGCTGTGTGACCAGCTAGGCCAGCTGAATATGCCCAGTGTCCTAGCAGAGCTGAAGAGATTGATCTCAGTGCCTCAGGTTTCTGGGCATGTAAAAGACAGCACTTCTCAGACATCACCACCTCTGGCCCAGAGCCTCAATCTCACCAGGCAGGAAAAATACACCTCTAAGGAACCAGTTGTATGGCAAGCCCAGGCCCATCCTACTGTGTGGAATCCCAGTATGGAGTCCCTAAGGCCTGAAGAATGTGGTGTCTGGGGTGAAAGAGCAAAGACTGACGCTCTCCAAGAAAAGGATGCACTGCCGACAGCTGGGCCCCATGAAGGAAATGGGCATGTGAAGGACAAGGCAGGGCAGACTAACTGCAAGAATTCTAAAACAGGTCCTAAGAACCATGGCTCCAGCATCTCAGGCCACAAAGTTCCTGGTGTCAAGGACCCAGTTTCTCAAGGAGCCTCACAGTTCATGTCCCTGGACTTAAACAACTTTGCGATCAGCACTAAGAACACCTGCCAAAAATATCAAGCCAAAAGCACGTTTTTGTATGGCCCGTGTGAACAGTTGGTGACTAAACAGAAAGGCAGGACTGTAGAAAGACGGGGAAAAGGCAAGAAGCAGCAGCCCAGGAAAGCCCACAGAGGCAGGCTTCTAGCCAGGAAGACGGAACAAACCCCAAGGAAGACCTGTGTTTTCAATTCTAAATATCAGAGTCCTCAGGCTCCAGTTTCTGGCCCACAGAGGCCCCCACAGGGGCAGCAGGAACCCCTTGCTCAGCCCCTTCGTCTGCAGTGCCCCAGGAGCCCCACAAAGCCAGTCTGCCCTGTTCTGGGAGGAACAGTCATGCCCAGTAAGACAGCAAAGACAGTGCAAGGGAGCCTCTTGCAGCTCAGAGGGTGCACTTCCCAAGATAACAGCTTGCTTTCCAGCAGTTCCCAGAGGGACCACCAGATGAGCTGGTTCAGTGACCTCAACTTTGGAAGTTCAGAGCCTTCTCTGTGCAAGGAGCCAGGGAAGAATTTGCTTTATGACCTGGGTTTTGATAGCAGTGATGATGGCTTCTGATGAGCCCACAGTGACTTTAGCTGATGGTTTATTGGTCTCAGCTAGAAAGACAAATTGCAGAACACTTGGGCTGACCAACAGCAGAAAGACCCTGAAGCCTGCCTGGTACTCTCAGGGTCAGAGGCCCTGCTTGGGTGGGGTCAGTGGGGTGACGGGGCAGATCCAGAACTCTGGATACCAGGTGCTGACCATGACAAGGGCATAAGGGATAAGTGCATCCTTATTTATTGGAATGAAATGTGTGAAGACAGCAGTGATGTAAGCTGGAGCTGCTTCCTGGTTGTGGGGCATTGGAGGAGAGTGGCTGTGCGTGGTGTAGGGGGCAGGCTTCCTTATTGGAATATTGTGTAGCAGCAGAAGGGCTCTCAGAAAACCATTATTGTGGCAGCATGACTCCCAAACAATGTTTTTGGTCTTCAAAATATTCCCTACACATGACTAATACTTTTCCGGGCCTCAGGATTTTTTTTTCTTTCGTATTTTAATTCAGTTACACTGCCAGACTGTTTGTACTTTTTTTTATCAGTGGACACATTACAGGACACACTAAGTCCACCTTCTTGTGAACAGAGAAAGTGTTAAGGCTGCCAATGAATGAGGTGACAGGTACCAAACAAATGTTCACAGCATCACTGTTCTCAAGCCATTTTTTTCCTGGCTGTTTTTTCCCCTGTTCTGTTTTTCAATCACTCTTTTAAAACTAATGATAGTGTCTGTAGGCCCTGCCTGTATTATTTCTGAAGAACAGTGGGCTTATATGAGACTTTGGCTTTCCATTTATATCTTGCTGAAGTTTTTGATTTTTTCTAACACATATATATTTCTTTTGTAATCAAAAATAAAGATAAAAGCTTTAAAAGCATATATATTTTTTCTTTCAAGGTTATTGAACTGATTTCACAGTTTAATCTTTTAAGTTTACTTATTAAATCAAATAGATAAGATACATACCATATTTTTCGTTCCTAAGGCTCTCACAGGATGATTTTGAATAAACAACACCCCATTTAAACCTGGTTTTCTTTCTTTGCCTGTATTGTATGAAAGTGAAAATCCCCATGGAATCTACGGCTTCCAGAATTTGCCCATTTCCAAGCCAGTATGGTAAATGACATTTACCATACTGGTAAATTCCACTGAGTGGAACATGGTAAAAAGCAATGGTTCTTGATTTCTTATTTTTAAAAATTATTTACATTATTTTCAGGGATGTGTGTCCCATAAAAGTCTAGAGGAGTTGAATTTGCCTGTGATACCTTTGGCAGGGGTGCCAGACACCAGCCTAAACTGCTCTCACTCTCATTTCCAGATGAAGAGCTTCCTGTGGCCTGTAGCTGGGAGCTACAGGAACCCTCTCTGAGGCCAGTTAAGTTCAGATATGGGCTGTCCTGGCCTCTCCATTCCCTGTGGGCCTCATTGAATGTCTGCTCACCCTGCTCTCTGCCAGCTTCTACTGCCTTCCCTACTGGTTTTCATTGCTTGCACAAGGAAGGTATGGGAGAAAAATGTCCAACCCCACAATGGGTTCCTTCTAGCCCTTTTCAGACAAACTTCAGGTGCCTTTTGAGCTTTTAGCATGAAGCTTGTAGGCCAGAGGGGTCTATATCTAGAAATGTTATTACTCTAAGTTGGACAGTTTAATGTTTAGTTATTGTAATTCTAAGTTGAGACCCTGTTGAGAGAATTCCCTCAGTATTTATGACTATGGCCTTCTTATTTATTTATTTTTTTTGAGACAGAGTATCACTCTGTTGCCCCAGCTAGAGTGCCGTGGCATCAGCCTAGCTCACAGCAACCTCAAACTCCTGGGCTCAAGCAATCCTGCTGCCTCAGCCTCCCGGGTAGCTGGGACTACAGGTATGCACCACCATGCCCAGCTAATTTTTTTCTATATATTTTTAGTTGGCCAATTAATTTCCTTCTATTTTTAGTAGAGACGGGGTCTCGCTCTTGCTCAGGCTGGTTTGGAACTCCCCAATCTTGAGCGATCCTCCCGCCTCAGCCTCCCAGAGTGCTAGGATTACAGGCGTGAGCCACCGCACCCGGCCTTGTGGCCTTCTATTGAAGGGTCTGTCCAACTTTGAAATGGCAAAGCATTTCATGTGACCCTTTGTTCCTTGATTCTGCTGTGAGTTATGAAATCCTGTATTTCTTCTGAAGTATTTCATTTTGTGTAATAAAGTTAAAGTCAGTGACTCAGTGTTCCATGAATTAGGTGTTTTTGTAGAACAAGTGGTAAACATATCTCCTACAAAGGCTGGGTTATTAAAATTACACTGCCTGTCTCTAGCAATCATCAGGAAAGGCTATTCTGTTTCTTACTTTATTCCTAAGGCTTATTTTTTTAAATTAACTACTGTGTTCCTGCCAGATTTGGTGAGCGTGACACAGCCCAGGCACATCCCTGGGAGCACGCAACGTTTTTGGCTCTTCAGATACTCCTGGAGCTGTATGTGGCTACACAGGGGGCGGATGTGGTGGGAGGTCTATGGGCCTGGGGCCCAGAGAGCCACCCAGAGTCCCCTCCCACTGATACAACTCCAACTGTAGCCTGAGAATGAAAATAAAGCTGATTACAGCACCCAATTGTCTTCACATTCAAGTACCAATTTAAGAGAGGTCTTTCCTGACCTCTCTGCTCACCCCATTCACTACGCATTCCCTTGCTGTTTTAATTTCCTTATAGTGTTCCATTTGAAATTATGTATTAATTTGTATACCTGTGTTTCACCTGCCTTGCCCAGTGGAATATAAACTTCAGAAGCAAGAGTAGCATCTGCCTTGTCCATGTTGTGTCCCCAGCACCCAGGAGAGTGTCTGACATCAGTACACACTTGATTAATACTTGTTGAGGGGCCGGGCGCCGGTGGCTCACGCCTGTAATCCTAGCTCTCTGGGAGGCTGAGGCGGGCAGATTGCTTGAGGTCAGGAGTTGGAAACCAGCCTGAGCAAGAGCAAGACCCCGTCTCTACTATAAAGAAATTAATTGGCCAACTAATATATATAGAAAAAATGAGCTGGGCATGGTGGCGCATGCCTGTAGTCCCAGCTCCTTGGGAAGCTGAGGCAGCAGGATTGCTTGAGCCCAGGAGTTTGAGGTTGCTGTGAGCTAGGCTGACGCCACGGCGCTCACTCTAGCCCGGGCAACAAAGCGAGACTCTGTCTCAAAAAAAAAAAAAAAGATAGCTGCTTCCTATAAGGGTTGGGTAGTTTTGAAAATTTTTTATGTCAGGCATTAGGCCAAAACTCTTCATTAAATCAGGCCATTTTCCAAACACTCTAGGACAGAGAGTCCTTCCCTACGAGGCCTGAGATCCATTGTCAAATAGATTTCTTGAGTAAAATTTTGTTCCCTCTATAAATATTTAGCTGAAACCTAAAATATTAATGTTCTCCCACACATTCCAAGGAGAAAGCAAGTTGCCAGAGCCTCAGATTGTCTCGGCATGACAAAGCCTTTTCAATAATCATCTATAATCAAGTGCACTAGATTCCCAAGGCCTCCCCTTGTTTGCCATATTAAATATCTTGTGGCTCAGTCAGAAGTACCACTCTGGTACCAGGTGAGGGCCTAGCCTGGTCTGACCATTTCTGGAGGGAAACTGGCCTGAGTTAGGCCCCTTTTGCAAATCCTATTCATCGATCTTTGAACATGGCTCACAACTTCATGAGTATCACGATGGTGTTATTGCCCTGCCAGAGCATTTCTGAGCAAAGGTGGGGGACACGGGCCCTAGGTTGTCTCTCGCCTTCCTCTTGGTCTTTTGATCCCTTTGGAGTCTTCTTTGGAATTGTCAGTAGGGGATCCAGGAGAATGCCAAGGAACCAGGACAGGTAGGCTCCCCTATTCTTAGAGCAGGAGGGAGGAGGAGGAGGAACCCTGAGACACAAAGATGAAAAGAAGTCCTAGTACCCAACGGTGCTGGGTTGAGCCTCATAGATGCAGAGGCATGCTAAGTGCCCCAGATCTCACCTGGAAAGAGTGCAGAGTCTAGAACCAGAAGCCAGCCATGCCTGGGTGTGGGGAACACTACAATCTGGCTGAACTAAGGGCAGGGTCACCATTTGCAGCACATAGTCATGCTTCCTGGAGTCCCTTTGGAAAAACTGCTGCTATGGTCCCAGGCCTCAACTGTGACTCTGTAGTCCCCCCTGGACCTTCACTCTGCCATTCACTCACCTCTCTCCTTGTTCCTATTCTTTCTTCCTCAGCTTTCTCCTCCAGCCTCTCCTTCTAGCAGCCTCTGCAGACCAGCTCCTGCCTTAACTACTGTTGCCAATTCTACCAGGCTGCTCATAAAGCTGGTTTCTAGTGGCTGTGGCATGAAAACTAGTGGGATCTATGGGTCCTGGAATCTCTCTTCATAGGGTAGGATGGGCCCAGCTTCTCATATGCCTTGTGCTATGGCTTGAATTTTTAGTTTGTGATTTGCAGGTTCCAAAGCTCCTATTTAGTTTTGAAGCTGTCTTATTTCTATTTTTTTTTTTTGAGACAGAGTCTCACTTTGTTGCCCAGGCTAGAGTGAGTGCTGTGGCGTCAGCCTAGCTCACAGCAACCTCAAACTCCTGGGCTCAAGAAATCCTACTGCCTCAGCCTCCCCAGTAGCTGGGACTACAGGCATGCGCCACCATGCCCGGCTAATTTATATATATATATTAGTTGGCCAATTAATTTCTTTCTATTTTTATAGTAGAGACGGGGTCTCGCTCAGGCTGGTTTTGAACTCCTGACCTTGAGCAATCCGCCCGCCTCGGCCTCCCAGAGTGCTAGGATTACAGGCGTGAGCCACCGCGCCCGGCCTTATTTCTATTTTGATTCTGGTAATCCAAATTGCAGTTTGGTGTTTCCACGGAAGCAATTCAGTGATTGTTTGGCTTAGCAAGATGAACTGTCAGGGAGAGAACTGAATGACATAAAACATTCATAAAGTTTCTCAGACATGACCAAGGTCGACTTTCAAGTCTGAGAAGGCTTCAGTCTTAGCTCTGGGCAAATCTGACGAAGGTTTTGTCTTTTTTGAGACGGACTCTCACTCTGTCACCTGGGCTCGAGTACTGTGGTGTCAGCCTAGCTCACAGCAACCTCAAACTCCTGAGCTCAAGCCATCCTCCTGCCTCAGCCTCCCAAGTAGCTGGGACTACAGGCACTGGCCACCACACCTGGCTGATTTTTTTCTATTTTTAGTAGAGATAGGGTCTCCCTCTTGCTGAGGCTGGTCTTGAACTCCTGACGTCAAGTGAGCCTCTAGCCTTGGGCTCCCAGAGTGCTAGGATTACAGGCGTGAGCCACCACGCCTGGCCCAATTTTTTTTTAACAGAAGTGATACAAGTTGGCTGCAGACAAGTTAGAAAATACAAGCAAGAAAAAGACTAATAACTCTCCTTATTCCCCCCATAAAAGTTTTTTGCACCTGTGTGCTCATATACGTATTTTCACAAACTTGGGATCAACTGCACTTTATTAAGTACATATTAAATTTTGGATTAATTTTAGATTTATAGAAAAGTTGCAAAGATAGCAAGTTCACATACGCCCTTCACCCAGCCTTTCCAATGTTAACTTCTTACATAACTGTGGTACATTTGTCAAAACTAAACAACTGATATATTAACTAAACTTCAAGCTTTATTCAGATTTCATTAGTTTTTCCATTAATGACCTCTGTTCCAGGATGCAATCCAGGATTCCACATTGCATTTAGTCATTGTGTCTCCTTAGTCTTTAGTGGTCTATGATGGTTTTTGAGTCTTTCCTTGTTTTTCATGACCTTGACAGTTTTGAGTTCTGGCCAGGTATCCTATAGAACATCCCCCAATTTGGGTTTGTCTGACATTTGTCTCCTGATCATAAACTAGGGAGATGGAGATTTGGTAAGAATACCAGAGAGGTGAAGCACCCTTTTTGTGGCATCCAATCAGGGTGTGTGTCACACTCATGTAACGTCACTGGTGAGGTTAACTTTCAGCATTTGGTTAAGGTAGTGTATGCCAGGTTTCTCTACTGTTGTTAGCCTGTGATTTTTCTCTTTCCTTAGTCTTTGGAAAAAGTCGTAAGTCTAGCTCACCCTCAAAGGGTGTTGATAGGGTGGGTGGTGAGTGGGAAGGGATGAGAACTAAGTCCCACTCCTTCCATAGGAGAGTATCCACATCCACATATATTTGGAATGTACTGCTTTGAGAGCTTTTTAAAATATCAATTCATCTGACATCTCTCCATACAGACAGCCAAGGATGTTGTATTTCTTCTCATTTGCTCTCATTCTTCCTGCTTTGGAAGAAGAAAGTTACCTCTAACTCCACAGACTGTGAATGCTTATTGAGGGTCTACTTCCTGCAGGGACTGAGTGGGGCAGGTGGCCTAGGAAGAGCCTCTGGTTATCCTTGTCCTCCCCTCCTGCCCAATGTAGGGCAGTGGCCACAACTGGGTGGGAACCAGTGTACACCCACTGGGGAGGTACATCTGACCAAGTGGCTGGGATCTAGCTGCATCACAGTTCTTGGGGCACTGGCAGGTCCTGGGCTGAGCTCTGCTAAGGAGTGGATGTGCAGCTTCCACTTTTGAGCCAGAGGATTCACTAGACCTGTGGTAAAGGGGTGTTGCTGGCTCTGTAGCCTCCCCTATGTCAGGGTCACTGGCCTAGAAGGTGGCCTGATGGGGAGTCACTCAGCTGTTGGGCCTTTCTCCCCAGCTCTTTGGTTTGTTCAGGCTTTGAGTCCACCAAATAGCCCAGTGCCAGCCTCCTCGCCCCCATCCGCCTTCCTGATTAGCTTAGAAGGTGGCACTTCCCTGAGACTCAGTTTCTGGGATACAGAAAACCTTGCCCAACAGCTTATTAGATTTCCTGAAGGAACATTATGGCTTTGAAATATATGTCCAAATAATTTCCAATGATGTCCTTTCTTTCCAGGGGTGGAACTAGAGCCAATAAACTATTTATTTATTTATTTTTGAGACAGAGTCTCACTCTGTTGCCCAGGCTAGAGTGAGTGCCGTGGCGTCAGCCTAGCTCATAGCAACCTCAAACTCCTGGGCTCAAGCAATCCTACTGCCTCAGCCTCCTAAGGAGCTGGGACTACAGGCATGTGCTACCATGCCTGGCTCATTTTTTCTATATATATTAGTTGGCCAATTAATTTCTTTCTATTTATAGTAGAGATGGGGTCTCGCTCTTGCTCAGGCTGGTTTCAAACTCCCAACCTTGAACGATCCACCCACCTTGGCCTCCCAGAGTGCTAGGATTACAGGCATGAGCCACCGCACCCAGCCTCCAATAAACTTTTGATATTATGCTGACCTTAGGAGGGCAATGGCCTAGTTCTTCTTTCCTTCCCTGCCCTGTCTTCCCCACCAGGGTCATTGCCATAGGAACCACCTATGGTCTCCAGGCCTGTGGTGGAATGGATGAGGCTCAGGTAGAAAGGCAGATGGGCAGGACCTGTACTTACCTTTCCCTCTCCATTCCCCCTCAGCTCAGGGCCCAGGTGTCTGGGGGTTTGAGGTGTGGTAGGGAGGCCTCACGGGAATGTCCTGTCAGGAGGGAGCCAGGGATCCTGCCAGCTCTTCTGATTCAACCAGGAGCACTCTGCAGAGGCCTGTAAGCTGGGCAGGGACAGGGATGGGGGAATTGAGGGGAGGTAGGTCTAGACACGGGGAGGGCATGAGGCCCATGCAGGGAATAGGGAGCTATATGTACAAAGTGTAGGAGAGAAAATTGTGTAAGGGTGGCAGAGGGCCCAGGCCAAGGTCTAGGTGAACCCTGACTCATCTGTGTAGGCTGATCTGGTCCAGGATGGGCTGGTCCCGGGGGTGCACAAAGCCCACCCTGGTGTGGTCCCTATACTTTTTTAGGGGCCCATGGAAAAGAACACCAAAAGACAAAGCAGAGCCCCACAACCCGCACCTACCTTGGGTACTGGGTATATTGAACATCAATTTAAAAAACATATTCAAGATGTCAAGAAAAGTCAAGATCAACAGTAGGAAACATATTAGAGCAACAGAATTCAAAAACTGGGCTCTCAGCTCAAAAAACGACATAACTGGGAGTTTAAAAAGGTTTTGCAAACCCTTTGAAAAATGTGGCCCCTGACAACCACTGTGGCTGCTTCTACTCAGGCTCCTTAAATGGCAGTCTCCTGCTGTAAGAATCAAAGCTAAGATCAACTGTCCTTAATCCATTTGGTATTTAAAAGAGGACATCAAATTGTAGTCCTCTTCCAAGTCCAGAACAGTCTCAACTACATTATGATCATCGAAAGCCTGCTTGAGACTACCAGCGTCAGCATCCATTGCCTTCTGAGGGCTCTCGTCCATAAGCAGGGCCCAGGTTTCCTCCTTGAAGGGTGAATCTTGGCAGCGACCACACACACGGTTCAACTCATTTTCGAATTCTAGTTTTCCAGCCAATTCTTCAATAGTTCGGATGTTTGTATGGTCTTAAAAATAAGAATATCCAGTGAAAGGTTTTTGAAGACATTTCAGGCACAAGTTAAAAACCAACAATTGAATGGGTGGTCACTCTTCAGGGATTGTACAAAGCCAGGCATTTCTGCCCCAGGGCAGGCAGGCTGTCAGAGTGCCAAAGTAAGGTGGGCCTGGTGCCTTCTTTCAGGCCCAAGCATTTATCAAGCCCCAACGACCTGCCAGTCCCCAAGGAAGGTGCAAGTGACAGGATACAGAAATGCACATGCTTATCCTGGCTTTCAGGGACTTTAGGGTAATCAAAATGCTGCCTGCTGCTGGTGAGGGCCAATGAAGGTAGTGGGCAGAGGCAATAATGACTTCAGTTCACCTCCTGGGGCTATCAGAGGAGACGCAGTCCACTGAAGTCACAGGCTGGCAGGGCTCTTATTAAATACTTTGTGGCCTACAGTGTGTACCTTTCCCGTCACCAGGCCTCTCTCCTCTCCCATAATGTACAGACCCTTTAGAGCCAACAGCTTTAGGCCTCGCCCAAGGCTATGCATCCCTTCAGTAGGAGCTGTTTGTGTACTGTGTAGGATGAGTCGTTTAAAAATAGGGCACATGTAGTTCACACAAAGTATATATAGATTTGTGTGTAGAAAAAGATGTCTGACAGAATGTATACTATACTATATTAACAATGGCTATCTCTGGGTGGTAGAATTATAGCACAGCTTTTGCCTTTGAATTTTTCTTCTAATCTTCTACTACCCACCCTAGCTGGACTACTCTCCTCCTCTTTGCCTATGTCCTATTCCCTATAAATCTAAGCTCAATCACCAAGCCCTGGTGGCCACCATCCCTTACATTCAGGGAGTCACTGTAACTATGAAATGGGTGACTCCCTGATGGGTGTGTCGTGACCTTGCTAAATTATCAGTTCTATGAGTGCAGGGCTCTGTGCTACGCAGAGTCTTCTGTGAGCAAAACAAACCTACCAAATAAATAGATATTTTTTTTTTCAATCTGAGACACTTGCTGACCCAAGTGCCAGCAAGAAGGACCTATCCTCCCTCCCAAGGAAAGGAGAGACTGGCCGTATATACTCACCAATCATGTCAAGCAGATCCTTTGTGACCTCTTGGCTAGAATTGTTGAGTGGCATGTTTGAGTCAACCTTCAAATCTTTCTCCGTATCTTTCCTGCAGCCCCCAGGTGGGGGTGGGGGGAGGTAGGGAATTAGACACTCTTTCAAGAAAATACTGGAGGGAACTCAGATAATCCTAAAGACAAAAACTTACTGGTGACTTCAAATTGTCATTTACACTGTGATTAGAGGGCAATCAGAAACTGCTAAATCAGTGAAGAAATAGACTAATAGTATCATCATAAAACTCATAAGCATTATAGACTACATTAATGTTTATGAATACCAATATTGTTCATGGAGCTGAACCAGTTAAATGGACTCTGTATACCCTGCCTATGGGGCAGCCAAAACAACAGGACCTAGAAGTTTCATCCTATGTCATCCTTTCTCTAAGTCAAGGTACCTGGGACCAGGCAGTTTGAAGTTACTTGGGAGAAGAAAACATCAAGAGGAGACTAACCTGGTAATAGTACAAGAAGCTCTAGGGTGGGGAGGGGAGCAGAGGTAAGGATGAAGCCAGGAAGTAGGGCCCAGCCTTTGATTCAGCCTCCCCTAAATGTGGGCAAAGAAGGATATCAAAAGCCCCAAGTGTCCAGGTTCAAACACAAGAGTTCAGATAGAATTAAAAATTTTTGTTTCTATGTGACCAATTTATTAGGATGAAAAAAAAAAAAGAAGACGGTATTTTAATAACATAAAATAAAAATTTTGTTTCTAGGCCAGGCGTGATAGCTCACACCTGTAATCCTAACACTTTGGGAGGCCAAGGCGGGAGGAATGCTTGAGGTCAGGAGTTCGAGACCAGCCTGAGCAAGACCAAGACCCTGTCTCTACTAAAAAAATAGAAACAAATTAGCTGGACAACTAAAAATATATAGTAAAAAAATTAGCTGGGTATGGTGGCGCATGCCTGTAGGCCCAGCTACTCGGGAGATGATTACTTAAGCCCAGGAGTTTGAGGTTGCTGTGAGCTAGGCTGACACCATGGCACTCTAGCCAGGGTAACAGAGTGAGACTCTATCTCCAAAAAAAAAAAAAAGAAAACAAAAAAGAGATTTTTGTTTCTATAGCATAAATAATAAGCTTATTTTTAAAACCTGAATACTGGCCGGGCATGGTGGCTCACGCCTGTAATCCTAGCACTCTGGGAGGCCGAGGCGGGTGGATCGCTCAAGG
Organism: Mirza zaza; assembly: GCA_008750895.1. Lineage (NCBI taxonomy): Eukaryota > Metazoa > Chordata > Mammalia > Primates > Cheirogaleidae > Mirza > Mirza zaza. The sequence goes on from VSMD01127451.1 coordinate 18,579, forward strand.
TCAGGAGTTCAAAACCAGCCTGAGTGAGACCCCGTCTCTACCAAAAATAGAAATTAATCGACCAACTAAAAATATATATACAAAAAAATAAATAAATAAAACCTGTATACTTAACATTCATTACTCCTCTGGATACTGCAAAATGGTTTCCATGACTGGTTTGAGATCCATGACTGACAACCAACCCTTCAACCCAAAAACATACACAAAACATAATTGTTTTCTGGGTCAGATTCCGAATATCTGTGAACTTCCCAAATACAGTCGCGGAGCTCCCAAGAAGAGGCAAGAGCACTGACATGAACTAAATCTAGGATCTTCAACATTTTTTTCTAGAAACAAGAATCTTCTTAATTTTAGCTATTAAATTATCAAATTAGAATCACCTTAAACTTTCTTTTCTCCAATTTTCCCCATCTCCTGCAACTCTCCAAAACTGTCTTTCAGGCGCCAAAATGGAGGAATGCATCAGTACATTTTCTTTGCTGGTCAGAGGTTTTCTTTTGGGGCATAAAACATGTGGTTTTGCATTTACTGGGACATGGTTTAATGCAAAAGCAGGGTTCTCATTCTCAGGAGCACATGGGACAGCCGCAAAAGGAGCAGCAGCAGAGCAGGCTGCCAAAGGATGTCTTCTGCAGAGGAGCCTGTGCACGGGCAGCGGGAAGGAAAGCGGAGCAGCGTCCAGCTCCTGTCTCTGCTGGCCTGTGCACTCCTGGGAACGACTGACTCCTTCAAAGGCCCGGTCAATGGCTGCGGTCAGCTCCTTTCTGCATCTTCTTAGTTTTTCGGACATTTCCCCTAAAAGTGACCATGTCTTTATGTAATACATTGGAGATGCACATAGCAACACAACGATGTTACAAATGAGGTTGCAAACCACCCCTGAATGGGGTGCTCGCCATGATTTCCTAGAGGTTGACCCCTGCTATAGCAGGAGGCCCCACACCGGGGCACACTCTTCCCTTTCCTCCCAGCGTAGGCGGGTGTGGCCCACAGTTCTCCCTCCGGGAGGAACTCTGGCCTGACAGGAGCCCCAGCGCCTCGCCCGCCTCCCATGGTTTCCCGGCACCAGCCGCCACCCCCGCCAGCTCCCAGGCTCGGTAGTACCGGCACCCACGGCTGCCCGCCCACAGCCGCGTCCTCACCGCGCAGCGCGGCGACACCGCCGCCACCCCCGCCAACGGTCACCGCGCACGCCCGGATCGCGCGTGCCCCGAGACCAGGGGCCTCCACCCCCACGGGTTAGGTTAAAGGTCAGACAAAAAGGCCCCGACTACTGTGTTCTTTAAGCCCACACGCAGGTGGCTGGGAGGGGAGGCAGAGGCCGGCCCAACACAGAGGGAGGCAGCGGGACGCAAGCCCCGCCTCACTGCAGGCGGGGCGGGGCGGGGCCGAGCCGGACTCAGCTAGGGGAGGAGAGACCTCAAGAGATCTGGGCCGGAGGGTATGGGGCCATATCTGAAAGCATCACCCCAAACCGGCATGGGCCAGAGCCCTTTCCAGGCCTGACATCTCCCACGGAAGTTCCCGTTCTCAAGCCAACATGGAGAGAAATGACTGGATGGGACACGGTACCCAGCAGTTTTGTGTACCGACTTCTTTTAAGTGATAGCTAATAAAAGTTCCACACAATGTCTGTCTCAATTCATCAAGGACACTGGGGGACACAACAGAACTGTTAGGTTCCACAGGAGGTTGAGGGGCAGGAGACCCAACACTAAATATCTTCACTTCATTAGGGGGAATAAAGCTGAAAATTCCAAGATTACTCAAAGGAGAAACAGAAATGGGCTTCAGTGGCTAATTTTTAGAAAATTATAAACCCATCTCAGTACACACAGCAAGGGAGAAGGGGACAACACCAAGTTTACTTGAGGCTTGGTTGATGGTAGGCAGACTATTGGGGGAGTAGTATCTCCACCAGAACCAGAAATCTAGGAGCTCGGGCAGCCCTGTGTGGGTTCTTCACGGCTGTACCACTCAGTGCGTTCCTAGCCAATCTTTGGAATCCATCAGACATACTCCTGTGTACCCCCACCCTACCCCACTTTTCAGTTTTACAGGTTTTACAGAAATTTCTCACCACCTGTTTAAAAAGAAAAATAATTCAGCCTTTGACATAACCCTTCCGAGTAAATAGGGTCTTTTTTTTTCCATCTGCTCATAAAAAAAGGGAATTTCCTCATCTGGTATTTAGATGGAACACTAGCAGTCTGTGAAGGATGTCCTAGGGGACTGCACTGGTGCTGCAGGGTGGCCAAGTCAGTGTCAGTTGGTGTCCATGCTATAAGCCTCATCATCCCCTAAGCCTTGCTGTGAGCTGCTTGATCTTGACCCTCCATCAGAGGAACCAGGAAAACTGCTGAGTGAAGGCATCTTATAAGATTCATCATCTCGACGCTGGTAAAATAGCACGTAAGCTGCTTTCGTCTAAAACACAAAAAGGGGAAAGTCCATTCACTGGTTGGAAAAATCATCCATTTTCCCCAGCTTTTCTTTCACTGTTCAAAACTTTCAGGGAAAGTTTGCCCTATATACCTACTTTGTCCTATATACCTACATAGAGGAGACTAGGAAGACCCTTCCACCTGAGGCTGGCTGTGCTGCCCCTGCCAGGGTATTAGGGGAAGGCAGGTGCCCTGGACACGGAACTGAGGGGAGCTTATTTACAGAGGGCCTCACAAGGAATGGTAGCCAACTCACTCTATCATACTTAGCTCCCACTGTCACATCAGGATGACAAAATTACCAACAAGTCAGACAAGAGACTCTTTCCAGCTTTAATCTGTTAAGGCAAGAGTAAGAACCAGGTATCCAGGGCTACTCACCACTATCTGATCCTCAGAGGCCAGGGACACGTTGCTATCATCAAAGTAATACCATTTCCCGTTCAGTTTGTTCTTTGCATAAGCAGTGTCTGCCAAGTCAACAAAGAAAGTAGTCTAGCAATCACCAGGCAATCAATCTGGCTTGCACTAAGTACACAGCAAAAACAACTCAAAAACAAAACCCCTGACATTAAAAATAACTTATAGTTCTTAACAACCAAAAGACAACTCTCTTTTTCTAATCTATTACTTCTCAAAAAGGCTCTAAAGGGTTAAGAATGGAGCTGTTTAAACTGTAATTTTGGGAAACAAATCTGAAGAATAGATATCCAGTGTCAGTCTTCAGGATAGCTATGTATAACCATCCAGAGCCAGGGGATCCATAAAAGGAGCTGGTATTTCTAAGATTTAAGCAAAACACTAGCTCTCAAAAGCACACGCCAAGTCAATCCTCCCACCACGTGTAGGCAGATGGCTACTACCATCAGCAGAAGGCTCTCAGTGTCCTGGAGCCTATAGGACCATTCTCAGTTAGGGAAACACTGGGTGTTTGGGTTTACAGAGCTGGGATGTGAACAAGAAGCCTTAAATTTCTCTTTCTCTAAAATGAGAGTCAAGGGTATGTGGTTGAGTAACAATTCCTCACAAGGGTCCAAACATTTCCCACAGCCAATGCTTCCTGTCTTGATTTTTATGCTATTTCCAAGCAGGATGTGTTTATAATAGCAATCCCAGCGGCAATGCTTAATTCCTGCTCCACCCAGACTCTCAGAAACTACAGAATCTAATGAAGATCTGGTTTCTAGTTTCAATTTATTGTATGACTTTGGACAAGCTGTTTAACATTACAGTGTAGCACCAACTGTACCAAGTGGTGGTGAGGAACATGGGATAAAACAACAGAGAAGGTGCTCAAGGCCTGTTCAGACTGTCTATACTTGAGATAACAGCAGCAATAGTGGCTCTCAATCTTGCAGTTCCAACTGTGGCCCAATGTGGACCCTCGCACAACCAGCCTAACCTCATGAACGAGAAAAATGAGGCTGAGAAACTTGCCCGGGTGCTAAAACGGCAGTTAAAATGAATATATTTGGCCAGGCGCCGTGGCTCACGCCTTAATCCTAGCACTCTGGGAGTCCGAGGCGGGCGGATTGCTGGAGGTCAGGAGTTCAAAACCAGCCTGAGCAAGAGTGAGACCCTGTCTCTACTATAAATAGAAAGAAATTAATTGGCCAATAATATATATAGAAAAAATTAGCCGGGCATGGTGGCACATGCCTGTGGTCCCAGCTACTCAGGAGGCTGAGGCAGCAGGATTGCTTGCGCCCAGGAGTTTGAGATTGCTGTGAGCTAGGCTGATGCCACGGCACTCACTCTAGCCTAGGCAACAAAGTGAGACTCTGTCTCAAAAAAAAAAAAAAAAAAGAATACATTTGACCAGTATGCATGAAAACAGGCAGGTATCAAAATTAATTCTGGGAGAAAAAAGCAAGTTGCAGAGCAGTCAGCATTGTATGTAGGATATGATATGATCAGACATCTTTAACAGCCACTTCAGTAGGGTCCCAATTTTCATGCAGGTACAATTTTTATTTCCCAGGCTCTACATGTAGCAATGTGACTGAGGCTACATATAGCAATGTGACCAAGTTTACAGCCAATGAGATGTATGCAGAGAAGCTGAAGGGGGCCTCTGGGAGGTCTGCTTAAAAGAGAAAGTTGACCCTTTTTTCCCCTTTTTCTGATGGCATGGAATGTAAATATGAGGGCTGGAGACTGAGCAGCCATCTGCAGCCAGGTGGGGATACAGTGAATGGAAGGCAGGAGAACAGACCACTGGGCCAAGAGAAAACTTATTAGTGCAGCAGCTAAAACTAGGGTTTAGCGCAGTTCCATAACCTGCTGGGAGGTATAAATGAAACTGACACTTCCCACGGTGTCATCTCTTGGGGTCCTAAAGTGGATATGCTGGCAGTTGGCCAAATGGAGATATGGTAGAGGAGCAAAGCCAGCTCCTTACTCCAATATCACTAGCACTTTTCCATAAACAAGTAACAAAATGTACCAGGGTCTTTATAAAACCTACATGTTATAGAAATTTTGGGAAATAAAGTAGAGCAAAGAGAAAAAAGTGAACATTTCAGTGTCTCTTCTTCCAGGCACACCCCCTTCCCGCCCCATAAGTTCCTTTGATTTTTGGTTTAACAAAATCATGATACTACCTTCTGTAATGATACAATTTCTTTACACCTAATGTACCATGGGCGTATCTCTACGTAGTTACTCATTTTATTTTGAAATGGCTATGTATTCTTCTACCAAGTAGATGGATGGTAGAGCCAACTGTTGGTCACCCATGGTGTTACTACCTTTTCATAATTAAAAATAGGTGACTATCTTTGTGCATAAAGCTTTTCCCCAATGTCAAGTTATTTCCTTAAATTCTCAGAGGTAAGGTTATTGAATTAAAGAATATGAAAATTAAAAATAATTTAAAAAAAAGAACAGAGGGGAAGCAGTACTGAAAAAGTCTAAAGTCTGAGGCCTATGGAACTATATAAGTGCTTAGGGCAATGACTGGCATACAGGAGAGACTGGTGAAAGATGACTAGCCAAGGGCATTTCAACATTTCAGAAGAAAGCAGATGCCAATACTTACAGTGACCAACCCCCATGGCTCCATAATGGTTGGACACAGCAATGAGGTCGTACACATAAGGCCTTGCTGATGGGTCACAGACAAACTCAGACATATTCAGACCTCTAAGCACAAAACACAAAAATAGCTCTTAAATATGTTACAATCAGAGAAAGAAATTGGAGTAACCCAGCAATCCCTTTTACAAAATAGGACCAGAACACAAGGAGGTACTCAAACTGTTTGAGAATGAATAAATGAAAAGACCATGATAGAAGGGACCCCTAGAGTCTGTGTTCTCACCACTGACATATTTATTCGGAGAAGCAAATGAGAGAAGCCTCCTGGGTAACTCTAACACCAGACCAAATGGTGAAGAAATGGTCTGGAGACAGACAAAGACAGCTTTAACACCTATGCAGAAATGGCAAGAAAATTACAATTGGTGCCACAATAATTTCAACTAAATCCCAAAACAGCACTCAGAAAGACCCCCAATTGCATTTTGTTTTAAAATTTTCAAGCACAGAAATTTTTTTCTTTTAACAGAAAAGTTAAAAGAATTTTACAACAAATACTCATTACCTGCCACCAAGATTCTCCCGCTGATAGTTATACTTCAAGGATCTATCCATTCCCCCCAGAAATAATTTTAAAATCTGTATTTTATGGGGAACTCCTATCTTGTTGACTTACTTTCCTGTCTCCGTTACAGACGGAACCCTGGGGCCTGAGAGGATATGAGCAGACAGTCCGTCCCAGGCCCACCCTAGGAACAGGACCGTGGCGGGTCTGCAAGCCCACTTGCAGCCCCCGACAATAACCTGACGCTCCCTGGAGTCTCCTCTCTGGGTGTCTTGCCCCCGTTGGAGGAGCAGCACTGTGGTTGTGCTGCCCCTACTGAGGCCAGGCCCCCTGCAAGCAATGGATAGGATAAACAGGCCAGTTACATGGCATGAGGGGCTAGAGGGGAAGCAGAAATGGCAGAGATAACCACCAGCACCCTGAGCCTGGGGCAGTGCTTCTACCGGAGAGTCTTTTTCCTGAAAGATGGGAGGATGGGCAGGGAAGGGGTAATGACAGTAAAGAGCTGACACCCCCAAGCTGACACACATCCTAATTTGGAAAAGTTTTTCATGGCAAACTTTTCAGCCAATCAGTGCCCAGATTTCCTGCCTGTGTTTCAATTTTCCTAATACTGCAGTCACAGGAACCCACCTGACTGGGAATTCCACAACTGTGTCGAGTTTATCCCTCCAATATCTGTTGTAGGAGAAACGTTTGAGGTGGACCACCAGGATCTTGGGCAATGACCACAGGTCAAACTTCTTTGTGGCCTGCTGATGCTTCTTACAGGTGGGACAGTACCTGAAAAGAGAAACCTCCACTTAGCAGAGGAGGCAGACAGCCAATGCCACCTGGACACTCAGTCCTACAACACCTGCCATCTTTTCCGGAAGCACTCAACACTACTGCTTCAGGGCAGGGCCCTGCCTTTGAGAACAGGGTGATGGCTTTCTTAGTCTGGGAAACATAACTCACACAGAGAACTATGTCATAGGGTTGGCCATGTGAAAAAAATGACATGTCCACATAAAAAGAGTTTTTTTGTGCACAGATGGCTCTAGCAGATCTCAGAGTCCTGGGGGCATGGTGCCTCTACCCAGAGTGGAGAGCTGCGTACCAGGGGTCATGCTCGCCAAGCGTCTCCATGGTGGTGAAGAGCTCAATGCAGTCTCTCAGGGCCACTGCTGTCTTCTTCTTCTTCTGAGGCTGCAACATGCTCACGTGCTTCTCGTATGTCTGTGAGAAACAAAGCATTGAGTTCTCCTGGATAGACAGATCTTACTGGACCAAGACACAAAGGGCTACAGAAGCTCTCCTGCTTGGAATACAGTATATTTTCTATAGCCTCTGAACATAAGTTGACAAAATCTTGAAGAATTTTTCATTGTCAAGTCTTAACATAACTTGTTACATTGCTGTCCAACTGGTGAAAGTGATCCTAATACAAATCCAGAACAGAAACCAGCAGACCCCACTGACCAGGAACCCTGAGTGACCCACCTCAGATTCTTGCTCATCATAATAAAGGCTCCGGGTCTCACTGTCCCAATCGATGGCCAGTGTGGATCGAGCTGAGGAGGAGGACCAAAGTGTCATTCATAATGGAATGGCAATAGGAGCAGCTCCCCAAGTGACAGGAGTATGACCACATCAGGCTGCATCATCAACACCTGCTCACTCATCACCAGCCATTGCCAAGAGCAATGCTCTGCCTTGGGCCTGCTCTTCTGAACCCATCCCCAAAAAGCCTTTGGCAAAGATTTCTTCAGTCCTACAGATAATGTCCACAGGCACTAACTAATTCTGAAAGGTCACAGGTCAAGATGGAGTAACAGGGTCCAGATTTACCCTCCTACCTTAAACCACAAAAAAGACCTGACAAAATAGATAAAACAATTATTTGCAGACATTAGAGCAGGAGGGAGATCCCTGAGAGAAAAAAACAAATAAAGCAACCCCTATATTGCCTCAGCTTACTGCCTGGAGGCAGTTTCCATGCCACAGCATAGAGAGGAAAGAGGGGAAGACTGAGTTCAAGAGTCAAAGACTGGAGATTGAGAAGGTGCTTAGAATTTGCAAGACATTGTACTAGAGAGGAAGCTGCACAGGACAGAGCTATGGGGAGAGAGAGAGAATCCAAATATGTCTCAAGTAAGCTTTTTTTGAGACAGAGTCTCACTTTGTTGCCCAGGCTAGAGTGAGTGCTGTGGCGTCAGCCTAAGACTCAACCTCCTGGGCTCAAGCGATCCTACTGCCTCAGCCTCCCGAGTAGCTGGGACTACAGGCATGTGCCACCATGCCCGGCTAATTTTTTATATACATATATTTTAGTTAGTCAATTAATTTCTATTTTTAGTAGAGACGAGGTCTTGTTCTCGCTCAGGTTGGTTTCGAACTCCTGACCTCGAGCAATCCGCCCGCTTTGGCCTCCCTGAGTGCTAGGATTACAGGCCTGAGACACCACGCCCAGCCTTAATAAAGCTGTTATTTAAAAAAAAAATTGGCCAGGTGCGGTGGCTCACACCTATAATCCCACCACTCTGCCTTGGGAGGCCAAGGCAGGAGAATCCTTTGAAGCCAAGCATTTGAGACCAGCTTGAGCAACATAGTGAGACCCCCATCTTTACGAAAAGAAGAGAAAAATTAGCCAGGCGTGGTGGCACAAGCCTATAGTCCCAGCTACTCAGGAGGCTGAAGCAGGAGGATCACTTGAGCCCCAGTTCAAGGCTGCAGTGAGCTATGATCACCAGTCCACTCCAGGCTGATTGACAGAGTGAAACCCTGTCTCGAAAAGAAAAAGAAAAAGAGAAAGAAGAAGAGAAAGAGAAAGAGAAAAAGAAAAGAAAGAAAAAATGAGGTATAACAACAAAAAAGCAAGCACAAAGACAAGCTAGTTAACTAGGTAGGTTCTCCTCAATGAAGGGAGCTGAAAGACACAAAGATGCTTCTGTAGCGCCCCCACCCAGCCCTGTGCAGGCATCCTCACTGGCCATTCGTGACTCTCACACACAGGGCACACCACACCCCTGTGGATGCCTCTTCCTTTCTGTATAGCAGTGCCCATCACAGGCTCCACATGACAGTCCACAAAATCTATGACCATCTTCTGGATGGGTCATACTTGATGAATATTATTATAGAACAAAAGAAATATGCATTTGCATTTATTCTTATAAGTGAACAAGTTTAGGGAAATGCTGCTACCAAGGGTGGCCACAGGAAGTGTTACTGACCCACAGCAAAGTTCTGCAGAGTGGATTAAGTGGAGAGAGATCTACTTTCCTTTGAGGTAATCAAGCACTAAGAAGAAAAGTCTGAAAGTGGGTGGGGGAGTGTAGTGTCTCTGAAATAATCTTTAGGGGGCTTCAAGCCAAGGATCATACAAGTGTCTGCTCTGGGCCCACACAAAGACAGTAAAGCCCGATGTAGGTAAGTGTCAAGTGCACAATTTTCAAATGGATCCTAAGTCCCCAAAGCCCAGTTTGAAAGGTCAGAAAAAGTACTTACAGTTGAGTTTAAGTAGTTTTCCATCAGTTCCAAGAGAATTTATGTCAGCTGTACCATATGAGTTCACAAGACTGAAGGTAAAAAGCCTTTTGGGGCAGGGCTGGCCTTTGACCTTTTTTTGGGTGGTCTCACTAGGGTCACTTCCTGGCTCATCTTCCCCACTGCCTTCTGCTTCTGAAAGCTGCTCTTTACCTTCTTCCTGATGCTCCATTTCTTCCTCATCTTCTCCTGGCACACAAATGAAAAACAGTATGTATGTAATGTGCCACCACTTCAATGTTAAAAATTTTATTTAATACCTAATTGTGTGCTGGGTGTTGGAGCTCACACCTGTAATTCTAGCACTCTGGGAGGCTGACGCAGGAGGATCACTTGAGCTCAAGAGTTTGAGAACAGCCTAACCAAGAGCAAGACACCATCTCTACTAAAAATACGAAAAGTTAGCCAGGCATAGTGGCATGTGCCTGTAGTCCCAGCTACTCGGGAGGCTGAGGCAGGAGGATCACTTGAGCCAGGAGTTGGAGGTTGCAGTGAGCTATGATGACACCACTAGCTGAGGCAATAGAGTGAGACTGTCTTAAAAAACAAACCAAAAAACCCTAACTGTGACATTTCCTTCTAGATTCTGTGTATGTGAAACTTAATCCATCCCTTGCATTTACAAGGTACTTGAATTCATGTGTGACCCTCACCATACCCTTGAAAGAGGCAAAGTGAACACTGCTATTCCTTGATGAGGAAGTGCAGGCTCAGAGAGCTTAAATGAGTCAGCCAAAGGCACAGTGTGACTCAACTATTCCGCCAGTCTTCAATTTGGGCCCCTCACCACTTGGTAGTTTACTGGACTTCACACAACATGGTATCACTCTTTTGACTTCATCATTAGGTCACAGAGAGAAAGGGACTAAAATGAGACACATACTCAACATTCCAGAAGACAGTTTGGTACTAAATGTAATTTAAAAGTCAATTTTGGGCCCAGTCCTATCCCTCGCAGGCCTTTTAGGCATGTGTCTCAGGGAAGTTTCCTAAATGTAAGAATGTGTTCTATAATACTGGCAATGATACCCAATAAAATAAACCACCTAATATGCAAAAAAAAAAAAAAAGTCAAATTTGAAATATTATAATGAACACAAATATTCAGTAAAAGTATTCAGTTCCTCCAGAAAAAATATGTGCTGAATACTCCTTTAACTAGTATTTATTGAATGTCTCTTAGATACAGATATCATGCTGGGTCCCAGGGCTCCATGAGGAGAGCTCATAGTGTAGGGGAAAGTTAAAGTATCAGATAAAGTATTTGAGCCAAGGTGGGGACCACTCCAAAAGGTAATGTAAATGTAACAGGGGAAGAGCAGATTTAAAATAAAAAGTTTATATACTGGAGGAAATCAGTAAAAACAGAAACTGAGGAAAGGAAGATGTGCTATTTAAAAACCCTGAAAACCCCATCTCTAATGGAGGTTCCTTTCCCAACTTAACTCCTGGGGCAATGGCACTGCTCCTTTATGCACAGGTAAGCCTGTCTCACTCCTACACTGGCAAAGAGAACCTTGTCCTGCCTGCTGCCTCTCAGAGATGGACAGAATCAAAAACTGCCTCAACCCCACTCACGGAAACACCCTGACACTGTAAGAATTTAGTCCCTGGGCACACCACTGGCAGCCAGTTAGCTGCCAGCCTCAGGAACATCCTGCCAATGCAGTCACAACTAAATGCCATGAAGTGTATATTACAGGATGATTTTAAAAAAAGGCAATGTTCACTGAAAGCAGCTACCCAAAGTCACTCAGAGAATCAGTAGTGAACCTGAAGTCAACAGCAACAGGCCGAACAAGAAGCCATGGCAAGGCCAGGAGTGGTGGCTCACGCCTGTAATCCTACCACTCTGGGAGACCAAGGTGGGCAGATTGCTCAAGGTCAGGAGTTCGAAACCAGCCTGAGCAAGAGCGAGACCCTGTTTCTACTAAAAGTAGAAAGAAATTAATTGGCTAACTAAAAATATATAGAAAAATTTAGCCAGACATGGTGGCACATGCCTGTAGTCCCAGCTACTTGGGAGGTTGAGGTAGGAGGATTGCTTGAGCCCAGGAGTTTGAGGTTGCTGTGAACTACACTGACGCCACGGCACTCTAGCCGGAGCAATAGAGTGAGACTCTGTCTCAAAAAAAAGAAGCCATGGTAGTAGAGGCTACATGTACTTAGTGGTTAAACAGGGTCCAAAGTCTATGCACCAAGACTCACTTGTAGGGTTCAAAAGACGACAATCATTCTTCCTGAACAGAAACTGACAGATGGAATGTCTGAGAAGCAGGGCCGGCTATAACAGCAAATATTCACAAGCTGTTGTTACCGTTGAAGCACCTATTATGTGCCAGGTGCTTTAACTATATAGACTCGTTAAATTGTTATCTAGACTCTGTGGAACAGGTGTCATTTTGCAGATGGGTAAGCCAAGCTTCAGAAGGAAGAAGTGATTTGTTCAAGTCTACCCACACCTTGAATCAGGGATCACCATGCCTTAGCTTCCAGAGCACCACAGGTCACACAGGCTCTGCTCAGAGACTACTATTACCACTCTGACACCTCTGCTTACAGGAACTATGCACAAAATATACTCCTTTTCATCCCTGGTACTAGAACACAGCATTCTTGGCAAGAATAAAAATCTGAATATAATAAAACCCACCCAACTCTAAAATACCGAAAATAACTTGGAATATGGAACCTTGTAGTCATTATTTTTAAAGCCAATTCTTACTTCCCAGGATTGAGTATCTTGGAGAAATCTGGGAATTTGGACTTGTAACTGAAATTTTATGGTACTAGATTGGAGGACATTTCTGATTTTTATAGGAATAAAGCCACTGAGTCACCTAAGTCCCAAAAAGAGTGACAACCACAATGCAGATCAGACATGGCTCCCTGGTTAGGGATGAACTTGTCAGTACTTAGCCACAGGAGGATAGTGAGGGCTCTAGGTTTCCTGCAATAAGCCTAGACTACTGCTTTTCAGGCTATGACTTCCATCCTTCCCTTCTAGAGGCAGCCACCACTGTGGGTGGGTAGGAAGGAAGGGAAAAAGGAAGGAAGGGAGAGGAGGGAGGAAAGGAGGTGAAGGAGGGAGGGAGAAGTGCTCTCTGATTGGCTAGCTAAGACATCTGAGGGACTGAAAGCTTACCAACCAGGCGTAGCAGCTCCACACCAAAATGGTGTGTAAGGGCCAAGATAAAAATAGCTCTGCCCACAGAGCTCAGATCATGGACACAGTCACAGGCTAGGTAAGCACCTACTTTGCAATTCCAACAGATCAGAATTCAAATTTTGGACTCTGCCTCATGACTTGGACAAGTGACTCAATCCCTCTATGTGCCTGAGGTGAAACACAGCCTACATCGCCAGGTATCTAAGAAGATTCCATGAGGTACAAAGCTGGACAACAGGGACTGGCAGAGCAGACAGATGCAGACCTGCCTTCTAATTCTGCTGCTATAGGCAGATCCCCCATCCAGCCTCAGAGTCTCTCTCTCCCACATGTATAACACCTTCAGAAGAAGATGGAAAGCAGGAGGGATCTGGTCAGTCACAGCCCCACAGCATGGCATGCTCACCTTCACAGCTACCCCTGGAACCATTGCAGGCCCCTGGCTCCAAGGGTGAGCTGCCAGACTCATCAGGCAAGGGCTGTTTTGTATAGCGGCTTAAAAATAAGAAAGAGAAAAAGGAAAAAATAAATTGTTAGTTGTAACATTTACCTATTTTCTCCACTATACAACTAATAATAGTTCATAATTTACATATTCAGCTATTCATAAAGCAATTCATGTAAATAAAAGAGCTTTAAAATCATGTAATGGGGCCGGGCGTGGTGGCTCACGCCTGTAATCCTAGCTCTCTGGGAGGCCGAGGTGGGCGGATCGTTTAGAGCTCAGGAGTTCAAGACCAGCCTGAGCAAGAGCGAGACCCCATCTCTACTATAAATAGAAAGAAATTAATTGGCCAACTAATATATATAGAAAAAATTAGCCGGGCATGGTGGGGCATGCCTGTAGTCCCAGCTACTCACGAGGCTGAGGCAGCAGGATTGCTTGAGCCCAGGAGTTTGAGGTTGCTGTGAGCTAGGCTGACGCCACGGCACTCACTCTAGCCTGGGCAACAAAGTGAGACTCTGTCTCAAAAAAAAAAAAAAAAAAAAAAAAAATCATGTAATGGCTCAATAATTGAAGAAATGATGGAAAAGAACTCAAGAGATCAGATGCCTAATCTATCAAGCCAATGAAGACTCTGAAAGTCTGTTTCAAGTCCTCCATGAATGTCACGTGCCATCATTTCAAAAATATTTCTAATAATCACAACAGTTACAAAACAATAGTGAAGTACTTCAGAAATACTATTTAAATACAAAATGCCATCAAAGCACTAGCTTCCCTTACAAAAGGGACTGACATGATTCCAAGGACCAGAGGCTTGAGCACCCAGGGTCATGGTGCCTAAGATGTGCCATACACCCCATCCCACTCCAGCCCTTCCAGGGAAGGCAGTGCAACTGCATTTCTTCCAGAGGTGAGCACATGGGATCAACACAGCCACTCTGCAAGGGTTATGACTATTATTATTCTGCCTATCTTGAATTGAGGTAACAACCAAATCCCATTCCTAACACCAACCTGATACGATCACAAACAGTCTGGTACAAAGACTCGAGGGTTAGCTTGTGCTTGGGGACAGAAACCAGCAGTGGCTGCCCATATAACACTGCCCCGGAGGAAGTGCTCGATGCCCTTGACTTCCTCTCCCTGAAGTAGACTGGAAGTGTGACACATTCTGAGCCATCCATGGAAGTACTGCAGACCTCGTACCTGTGTCAATCACACAAAAGGGCACTTTTAGCAGCAAGTTCCTGTTAGCAACGGGGATCTGAGCTGCAGCTACATGGTGGCCAAGACTATGCTTACTGAGACAAAGCATACTTTAGTAGAAAAGGTGGATAAACCATTTCCACCATGATTTTGGAGGCTGAGTCTGGGATCACAAGAAGGATTATTAGCACAACACAAACCTACACAAACCGAGCCTTAGGGCTAACCATGAGGCTCCTTACCCAACCAAAGCCTCAAACTCTGTGGTCCTTCAACTGGGACTCAACATAGATGATGGCCATCATCCAGACCACCACTCCTCTGGACAGAAAGGCAGATGGGGGGGCCCCGGCAACCAAGTTCATCTTTTGTCACCAAGGAGCTCAACATTCAAAAATGCATTCTCAGTGCCCTGCCTTTAATAAAACCAAATATTGTAAAAGGATGTATACCTGAAATATTAACCAAAGATACCTTTTTTTTTAAACAAGGAAGCAACTTTATAAAACTAATTGTCATGTTTGCTCAAAAACATTGAAGTAAAATAATTAATTTTTAAAAAATCAGAGATAACCAAAGGAACTGCTAAATACAAATCAATGATTTTGAAAAATATGTCTTACTTAGTGAATACATGGGATTGAGGAGATTTATAGATGTTTTATCCTGGAACAGATGTTACCAAAATTGCTGGCAACCGACTGTAGTCATTCCCTCTTCCTATAGGGGGAGACACAAACTTACTGATTCAATTTTTGAAACTATAAACACACACACACACACACACACACACACACACACACACACACACACACACAGACAGAGAGAGACTCCTCCCCAAATACCTGGCAAATAGTCCTGACTACAGTGTACGCAGAAAGAATTTCTAAGAATAACTCACAAAAAGGTCCAAGGTGTGCTCTAAGATAAGGGCACTGTAGTACAGCATGATGGTTAAGAACCAGGCCTTAGATTGAGACTGGCCCAGGGTCCCAGTCCACTATTGCCATTTTCTGGCTGCTAGATCTAGTATAAGCATCCTAACTTCTGAGTCTGTTTACTCAGGGACAGTGGGACTACCCACCTTACAAGGTATGGTGAGAATTACATAACTTAGTAGCACAGTGTACAACAACTGAAAAAATATTATTAACAGATGCTACTATTGCTTTCATAAGACAACTATCAATTCATGTTTAAAAGAATTTGTGGGGTCCAGGTACAGTGGCTCATGCCTGCAATCCTAGCACTCCAGGAGGCTGAGGCAAGAAGATTTCTTGAGCTCAGGAGTTCAAGACCAGCCTGACCAAGAGCAAGACCCTGTCTCTACAAAAAATAGAAAAATTACCCAGGTGTGGTGGCATGCACCTATAGTCCCAGATACTGGGGAGGCTAAGGAAAGAGGATAGCTTGAGCCCAGGAGTTTGAGGTTACTGTTAGTTATGATGAGGCCACTCTACCCAGAATGACAGGGTAAAACTCTGTCTCAAAAAAAAAAAAAAAAAGAATTTGTGGTACTTTGGGAGACCAAGGCAGGAGGATCACTTGAGGCCAGGAGTTTGTGGCTGCAGTGAGCTATGATCATGCCATCGTACTCCAATTTGGGCAATAGAGCAAGACTCTGTATCTTAAAAAAACAAAAATGAAAAAAGAAGCTGTTTTCCCACTGGTTGGCCCTTAAACCCTCTGAAAACTCCTTTTGGTGGTGGTCTACCAATTTCCCCAAAGAGTGATGCCCCAGGTCCATTCAGCCCAGGTATGTGCAAACACTAGTTTACAAAATTGAGGGAGATCATGTTAAGGTATAATTTAGGATTATAAATGGCTATGAAATTAGCAGGGTGTGGTACCATATGCCTGTAGTCCCAGCTACTTAAGGATTGCTTAAGGCCAGGATTTCCAGGCCACAGTGACCTATGATGTCACCACTGCACTCCAGCCTGGGTGAGAGTGAGATTCTGTCTCAAAAACTAAAAAAAAAGGAACAGCTATGAAAGCTGACTTTTCCACGTCCTAGCCTTCGTTGAAGTGTGAGCTATCAGGGTCTCTTCGCAAGTGTGAACAGAAGTAGATTCTTTTTTTTGAAACAGAGTCTTGCTATTTGCCTAGCCTAGAGTGCCGTGGCGTCAGCCTCGCTTACAGCAACCTCAAACTCCTGGGCTCAAGCAATCCTCCTGCCTCAGCCTCCCAAGTAGCTGGGACTACAGGCATGCACCACCATGCCCAGCTAATTTTTTCTACATATTTTTAGTTGTCCAGCTAATTTCTTTCTATTTTTAGTAGACACAGGGTCTCACTCTTGCTCAAGCTGGTCTTTAACTCCTGACCTTGAGTGATCCTCCCGCCTTGGCCTCCCAGAGTGCTAGGATTATAGGCGTGAGCCATCACGCCCAGCTAAACAGAAGTAGATCTTGGGCATGGCCAGAAACCATTCCTTTTAGAGTGATCTAGAAGTCATAGGATCTAAAATGTAAAGGGAAGGAGATATCTCTTTTGTGTAGTACATTCCTTAGCCAAAAGTAAAAACCAAAACAAAATCCTAAAAACCCTTCTCAGCAGAAGCATGTTTCTGAGTGAGAGGTAAAGAGGGAGGAACAGCATGGAAGTGCTTGGTATTTCCTAAGCAAGTGGCTGTCTGGGAGCTGCAGACAAGTTTATGTCCCACCAGACTCCACCTGGGAGAAGGACACATACAATGACACAGACCAGCCATGGAGCAGCAAGTGGGAGGGGCCGAGATGACCTCTGTGCTGTACCCATATAGAAAAAAAATGAGTCTCAGAACTCACAGAATGTTTGACCTCAAAATGGCTATTTAAATCACTGTCGTTTCTGAGCTGAAGATGGTGGTATCATGGCACTTATCTGAGGAGCCATAGCCTCTGGCAGAGAACGACGAGATCTTGCTGCACCACACCCCTTCTCCTACTTCCCATGACCCTCAGGCAGCTATGACTCTTCTTGAGAAAGGCATCTCTGGTAGCAGGACCATCTGAAGGACCACTGAATGGGCCCCCTTCACAGGCAAACTGTGACAAAGGTGGTGTCCAAGCTGAGGAGAGTTATCAGAATGTCTAGCTCTGCAGAGCCAGTAAGTACTCAGCACTGAAAGCTGCGCACAATTCCCTGTACACCCAGCAAGCAATTCCACATGAGCACTGACTGTCAGCACTTCTGCTCTGGAGCATCACTAAAATGTTTCTGCAGATCCTGCAGCAGAAACTGTTGAGTACTCACACGAAAATGTCATCCCGAGGCATGATGTGGTTTAAACCTTCATCCATTTGGAAAATTTTGTGGAACCGGTGATTATACACATCTGTGACCACCATCTATGAATCAACAGTAACAGAAAGATCATAGGATGGCTAAGAGTGCCCTTACTGCTTAAAACCCAGAAACAAATGGAAAGAAAAATACCCTACTCAAGTGTGGCCTCTAGAGAAACCCCCACACAACCAGCCCCAGAGCATGGGGCCAAGGCCCAAGGAGGAGCAGCACGGGCTACCACCAGAACTGAACATGCTAGTAACACCTACCCTCAAGTGGCAAGAAGGGTGAGGAGTGCTGACCAGACACTAGTAGTTGTCCAGAAGCCTGTGCAGTAATCCAGGGCCCAAAGGCTCCACACCACCCTCAGCACACAGTGCTGAGAGCAGAGCCCTACTCCTGGCCCTCTGACCAACCATGGCTACTGTAAACAGGATGGAAGAAAGACCATGTTTCCTGGAGCTAGAAAGGACAGTCTTGGCCACAGTGTGCACATTGAATAATAGCCAAGAGCTGTGAAGTATCCAGACACAACAAATAATCACATTTGTGCTGGCCAATAACAACTACCCCAAAAAGTGGCTTCAAGGCAGAAAGGACTAGGCAGTACCCCTAATAGTGAGTTGCACTGATCACCCTGCCTTACGTTTTCTGCAGCAATGCCAGACAGCCTGGAGAGAGCCTCGCAGAGGTCAGACACAGCCCCCATCAGCGGCACAGTCACACGGTACTGCAAGGGAGAGATGATTAAGGTGAAAGGTAGTATTAGGTGAAACGGTGGGAGTTGAGCTGGGAAGAACAGCCGTCACCAGGGGTAGAAGTGCCCTTCCAAAAACAGTATATGGTGAGGTCAAGGCCCAGATGAGTCCTCGGCAGAGCAAACAAGCAGGTCTTCTGTGTTAGCACCTGCCTCAACATTCAGACATGAGAGTAGGCCATCTCTCTCCCTCCCTAATATTGTTATATTTTATTCTTAACTTTTTGGAGTAGTTTGCTACTTCCTTTAAAGAATTGTTAAAATTATACAAACTGCCATCTGGTCCTACATATCAGATAAAGAAACTAAAGTCAGAAGACTAAGCAATACAATCACACGGTAAGCCATCAGCAAGGCTGGACACTAAGACCTGCTTTTCACACATGCTATCTGACCTCTTATGCTCAGGCTCTTCTAGCTGATTTGTTTTTTTAAAGAGACAGAGTCTCAATCTGTTGCCCAGGATGGCATGTGATCACAGCTCACTGTAACCTCAAACTTCTGGGCTCAAGCAATACTCCAGCCTCAGCCTCCTGAATAGCTAGGACTACAGGTATGCACCACCAACCACGCCAGTATAATTTTTTTTTTTTAGAGATGGGGTCTGGCTATGTTGCTCAGGCTGGTATGAAACTCCTGGCCTCAAGTAATCCTCCCCCCTCAGCTTCCCAAAGCACTGGGATTACAGGCATGAGCCACAGCACCTCACCTCTCCTACCTGATTTAAGGATGGACCTGACTAAGAAAAATACCCTGCTTCTAGTTCTCCAACATTCAGATTCAAGAACCACTTAACAGGTCAGCCAAGTTACTTTATTTGTGTGAATGGAACATGGGAAAAAAGTGATCAAAAGCCCAAAGACCTTCACAATATCCCTTGAATGATATGGGATTACACAAGGTGTGATAAGAGGGCAAGGGCACCCATTCAGGGAAGTGCCAAGGGGACACAGAGGGAGCCAATACAGTTTCAAATGCAGCAGATGGGAGTAATCCCATCAGGGTCTGGAGACTACCCACAGTGAGGGGTGCCATGAGGTGTGCATTCTGTTACCTGCGTAGGTCTGCAGTGAGGATCAGAAGGAACCAGGAAGACCTCCATAACTCGATCTTTCTTCATGGGCAGTGGGAGAGTAAGATAGCAAAATGGGTCAAACGTCACAGAAACCTTAGCACATTCTGGGCAAACCAAAGTAGATTTGAAGAGGCCATGAAAAGTGTCCACAATCACAGAATCATTTCTCAACCTATGATTCTCCCAGGCTTCCTCTGCCACCACCTGGAAGAAGGGATAAACAGTACATTCTCAACATCTCTCAGTCCTTTCCCCCTATACACACAAGGATTCCCAGCAAACCCTGAAATAGACCAGGAGGCAGTCTGTATAGACAAGAGCTTTGTCCAGGCCAGTGAGGGCCAGAACTCAGCCTATCATGCTCATACCACATGCCACTTCTGCAACCAACCCCACACTTTTAAATTCAGTGTCAACATGTGATCTATAGGAAATAACAGGTCTGTGTGCCGTCTGATGGAAAACAGAAGCCCTGAAAGCACTGTAGGCACACAGACCTGACCAGGGTAAGTAAATCTTCCCATGGTGTTTCTAATGATCCTAAGTAAGGCTTTAAGCTACACTAAAGTTCAACTAAATCATGGTATTTCCTTTAAGATCCAAATGCTACTTTAAAGCATTCATACTGATCATCCCAATGTGATAGAATAGCTGAAATATTAAATTCCTCTTTCACAGATCAGAAAATCAAGGCAAAAAAAGAATGCCCTAAAAATATTAATAACAAATTGTGGCCGGGTGTGGTGGCTCACACCTGTAATCCTAGCACTCTGGGAGGCTGAGGCGGGCGGATCACTCAAGGTCAGGAGTTCAAAACCAGCCTGAGCAAGAGTGAGACCCCGTGTCTACCAAAAATAGAAAGAAATTAATTGGCCAACTAAAAATATAAAGAAAAAATTAGCTGGGCATGGTGGCGCATGCCTGTAGTCCCAGCTACTTGGGAGGCTGAGGCAGGAGGATTGCTTGAGCCCAGGAGTTTGAGGTTGCTGTGAGCTAGGCTGACGCCACAGCACTCTAGCCGGGGCAACAGAGTAAGACTCTCTCTCAAAAAAAAAAAAAAAAAAACAAAAAAAACAAAACAAATTATTTTAATAATCATGGATGGATTTTAATGGAGAGTAATAATAATCCTAAGGGCCCGCACTTTAATTTTCAGAGTGCTCTAATCTCTAGTTCACCAAGGAAATACTCAACAAGCTGACTCTAATTTGAAAAAGCTCAAGAGAATGTCAGGAGTTACAAGAGTTAGGCCCTTCCTGACCTGGAATGTGTTTCTCCACCAGAGACCACAGCCCCATCACTAGCAACAGTAAGAGGTAACCAGGGCCCTGGTACCAATACTCAAAAACCAAAAGGATGTTCCTACACTCTCAGGAGGAGGCAGCTTCTTTGTAATATTATTGTTCAGACATCTTCAATATCATACCCCATCTGGCCGCCCATTGGCATCCTTCAGCTCCAGGTAGGGCTTCTTCTTTACTCGGTTCAGATCTTCATGCAATCCATCTAGAAGAAAGGCTAACAGCTCCTGAGAATCTTGTTGCTGGTAGCCAGAAAACTGAGGAGCAAAACGTCCCACTTGGGTCTACAACAAAAGCAACAGCATCGGAAGGCACAATATATAAGGAACCAGTGAAATCAAATGGGACATTGTCATCAAAAATAGTGTTGCAGACTCAGCTAGGCAGTAAGAGAGAATATCACCTAGCAGAGGAATCTGATTAACTCTTGAGGAGCCTATAGGAGGCCAGTGGTTCCCACCAGGGAGAAGGCTGGCTCACACAAGAGAGCCAGGACAACAAAGGACCAGGAACCTGGGCCATGGACCTAACTGCTAGGGAGAAAGGGTGGCACCTTGAGTAGCCACACCAAAATAACTGACATGAATCCTTCTACAATGTTCTTCTCTGGTTCAGAGTCTTTGACTCCTCTCTGAATCACAAATACACACATCTTTCTTATCACATGCTTCATAGAGGCTCCTCAAACCCCAGTGGTGCAGGCTAAACAGGATTTCTCAGATTTCAGCATATGGAAACGAAGCACCTCCCCCCTCAGCAGGAAAAAACATTTAGGGGAATGGAATGCCCAAGCTGCTCCAAGTGCCCACTGTAGTTTACCCACACATAACCTCCCAAATCTTCCTAGCTGAGGAACCCCAGTGAGAACTGCCCTTCACATCACCTTCCTAAGAATGGTCAGCCCAGTTCCTGACTTAGTGAGGCCAACTCAAACAACAGGGATGTAGGGTAGTCCAGGCTCAGAAAACACGGGAGTAGCCTACAGATAATACTGAAAGTAGAACTGACTCTTTTTTTCCAAGACACAGTCTCATTCTGTCACCCCAGGTAAAGTGCAGTGGCATTAGCCTAGCTTGCAGCAACCTCAAATTCCGTGGCTCAAGCGATTCTCCTGCCTCAGGCTCCTGAGTAGCTGGGATACAGGCATGCACCACCACATCCAGCTAACTATTTCTATTTTCAGTATAGACGGAGTCTCGTGCTTGCTCAGGCTGGTCTCAAACTCCTGAGCTCAAGCAATCCTTCTGACTTGGCCTCCCAGAATGCTAGGATTACAGGTGTGAGCCACCAAGCCCAGCATAAACCGAATTTTTAAAGCCTAGCTTAGGACAATGACCATTTAAATACTGCCACCACAGAATACCGCATTCTGACTAACAAGCTTACAAATGACTTCTGGGGCATTACAGCCCAGAAGTGGACACTGAGAACATTTAAGACAACAATGGGGTCGGGGTTGGTGGCTCATGCCTGTAATCCTAGCACCTTGGGAGGCCAAGGTGGGAGGATCCCTCAAGGTCAGGAGTTCAAGACCAGCCAGAGCAAGAGACCCCACCTCTACTAAAAATAAAGACTAGCACTCTGGGAAGCCAAGGAGGGCAGATTGCTCAAGGTCAGGAGTTCGAAACCAGCCTTAGCCAGACCCCATCCCTACTATAAACAGAAAGAAATTAATTGACCAACTAAAAATATATATACAAAAAAGTAGCTGGCACTGTGGTACATGGCTGTAGTCCCAGCTACTCAGGAGGCTGAGATAGTAGGATTGCTTGAGCCCAGGAGATTGAGGTTGCTGTGAGCTAGGCTGATGCAACGACACTCTAGCCCAGGCAACAGAGTGAGACTCTGTCTCAAAAAAATAAAAATAAAAATAGAAAGAAATTAGCAGGACAACTAAAAGACATATAGAAAAAATTAGCCAGGCGTGGTGGCACATGCCTGTAGTCCCAGCTACTTGGGAGGCTGAGGCAGCAGGATTGCTTGAGCCCAAGAGTTTGAGGTTGCTGTGAGCTAGGCTGATGCCATGGCACTCACTGTAGCCTGGGCAACAAAGCGAGACTCTGTCTCAAAAAAAAAAACAAAAAAAAAAACCAGGCTGTGCAAGAGTGAGACTCCGTCTCTACTATAAATAGAAACAAATTAATTGGCCAACTAAAAAATATATAGAAACAAATTAGCTGGGCATGGTGGTGCATGCCTGTAGTGCTAGCTACTTGGGAGGCTGAGGCAGGAGGATCGCTTGAGCCCAGGAGATTGAGGTTGCTGTGAGCTAGGCTGATGCCACGGCACTCTAGCTCGGGTAAGAGAAATAAGACTCTGTCTCAAAACAAAACAAAACAAAAAACAACAACAATGGGCCGGGTGCCCTAGCTAACGCCTGCAACCCCAGCAATTTGGGAGGCCAAGGTGGGAACATCACTGGAGTTCAAGACCAGCCTGGACAAAAATACAGCAAGACCTTGTTTCTAAAGGAAAAAAAATTAGCCAGGCATGGTGGTGCATGCCTGCAGTCCCAGCTACTTGGAAGGCTGAGGCAGGAAGATCAATTTAGCATAGGCCTGTGAGGCTGTAGCAAGCTATGATGGTGCCACTGAACTCCAGCCTGGGCAACACAAAGAAACCCTGGGGGCTGGGGAGTGTGTGTGTCTGTGTGTGTGTTTAAAAAAAGACAAGTGTACGCTGCAGAGTTGTACTGGCGAAAAAGCAAATAAAATAGAATATAATTAAGAAAAATAAAATAAAAAATATATAAAATTTTAAAAATAATTTAAAAAATAAAAATAAAAGATAAGTGTATGTTTGTGCTAAACTGACTGCATGACAGAAAAGTTTTTGACAATGTGGTGCTTTTAGTCTCAGACCCCATCTTAATCCCAAAATGCAAGTAAAGGAATGCCTCCTCATAACACTAAAGCATTCTCCCCATTTAGGAAAAAGGAAGTATAGGTGAGTATCCCTAATCTGAAAATCTGAACTCCAAAATGCTCCAAAATCCAAAACTTTTTGAGCACTGAGATGACACACTAAAAGGAAATAATCAGTGGAGCACTTTGGATTTGGGATATTTTGGATTAGGGATGCTGAACCAGTGAGTATAATGCAAACACACCAAAATCTGAAAAAATCCAAAATCCAAAACACTTCCAGTCCCAAGCATTTCAGATAAGGAATAGTCAACCTGTATGTATCTCAACCTACCTTGAACATGCGAGGTGCCACGTGAGCATCTCTTCCAGACCACATCTGCTTTATGAGCTCTGCATAGGCCTCTGCAATCTCCCCCTTCATTCCCAGAGGGTTGTCTCTGTTGATTTCAGCTTCATACTCATCTTTGAGAAAGTAGTCGGTCAGTGGTGCAGTGTTGCTCAGGCACTGAAACAGAACATGATCAGAGTATTCACCCCTTCTAAGGAGCACACAGATTTATAAGACAAACCAAGTTCTAAAGGGCCACTGAGGGTCAATCCCAACAAAATGAGGCACTCAGCAGATTTTCTTAAGGGTAACAACAGTAAGGCATGGATTCAAGGACACCAAGCTGGCCTGGTGCAGTGGCTCACGCCTGTAATCCTAGCACTCTGGGAGGCCAAGGCAGGAGGACTGCTTGAGGTCAGGAGTTCGAAACCAGCCTGAGCAAGAGCTAGACCCCGTCTCTACTATAAATAGAAATAAATTAATTGGCCAACTAATATATATAGAAAAAAAAATTAGCCGGGCGTTGTGGCACATGCCTGTAGTCCCAGCTACTTGGGAGGCTGAGGATTGCCTGAGTCCATAAGATTGAGGTTGCTGTGAGCTAGGCTGATGCCACGGCACTCACTCTAGCCTGGGCAACAAAGTGAGACTCTGTCTCAAAAAAAAAAGGACACCAAGCTGATCGACCCCTTGCAGCAAACCTCATAGGGACAAATTCTGAAAGAATCTCACGTGTACTGCCTAAGACTTTGTCTCCACTACTTGAGGGCAAAAGCTGAATAATTTTTTATTCAATGAAAGGTAATAATTTTTAAGATAATTTTTTCTGAATGGAAGGGACTGGGAAATTCCAGTTTCATGAGAAGACAAAATATAAATAAGCTGAAGGTGGCCGGGCGCGGTGGCTCAAGCCTATAATCCTAGCTCTCTGGGAGGCCGAGGTGGGCGGATCATTTGAGCTCAGGAGTTCCAGACCAGCCTGAGCAAGAGCGAGACCCCATCTCTACTATAAATAGAAAGAAATTAATTGGCCAACTAATATACATAGGAAAAAAAAAAAAATTAGCCGGGCATGGTGGCACATGCCTGTAGTCCCAGCTACTTGGGAGGCTGAGGCAGCAGGATTGCTTGAGCCCAGGAGTTTGAGGTTGCTGTGAGCTAGGCTGACGCCACGGCACTCACTCTAGCCTGGGCAATAAAGTGAGACTCTGTCTCAAAAAAAAAAAAATAAATAAATAAATAAATAAATAAATAAGCTGAAGGCAAAATGTCTTACTATAGAGCCAAAACATTGGGGGGGATCACAATAATTAGATAGTACAGAAGCTACTAATAATACCACTGTACAAGTGTATATTAATTTTAACCATTCAAATTCAAAACTGAATTTGAGCGCTGCATCTTATCAAATGCTTTTTCTGCATTTCTATTGAGATAATCAAATAGTTTTCTACTTATTTTGTTACTATGTTAAATGACACTGATTAATTTTTCATGTGTTAAACCAATCTAATTCTTCTTTTTTTTGAGACAGAGTCTCACTTTATTGCCCAGGCTAGAGTGAGTGCCGTGGCATCAGCCTAGCTCACAGCAACCTCAATCTCCTGGGCTCAAGCGATCCTCCCACCTCAGCCTCCTGAGTAAGCTGGGACTATAGGCACGTGCCATCATGCCCGGCTAATTTTTTGTATATATATTTTTAGTTGGTCAATTAATTTCTTTCTATTTTTAGCAGAGACAGGGTCTCGCTCAGGCTGCTTTCGAACTCTTGAAATTGAGCAATCCGCCCGCCTCGGCCTTCCAGAGTGTTAAGATTACGGGCATGAGCCACCACGTGCGGCCCAATCCAATTCTCTTGGTACAACTTCACAGTTATATGTTATCACTTTTATTATCACTAAATCTGATTTGCTAATATTTTATTCAGGTTGTGTATGTCTATGGTCATGAGATATGACGGTCTTTTTTTTTCTGTTTAAGTGAAGCAGTGGGAGTGGAGAAGGAACAAAGGAAGACAGTCATTTTTTTTTCTTTCTTTCTTTTAAAACTCCTTATCAGATTTTGGTATCAGAGTATGCTGCCTTGAAAAATGATTTGAGGAGTTGTCTCTCCTTCTTCTCCATGGGAATTTGGATATGATTATCAAATTATCAAAACTGAGGGTAGTCTTGGGAACCTCCACATTTGTAGCTGGTTTCGGAAGTGAGAGCAGTCTTGAGAACTGTGCCTTCCTAATTTTGAAGTTGGACTCTAACTCCTTGTAGCCTATGTCCATCACAGTGGTGTCACATAATATATCTGATGAATGAATAACGTTTGATATTTGATGAATGAATAAATAAGGTTTCAAAGGGAGGATTTTAGGATTTTCTCCAGCATGAGGTAAGACAGATATTTTTGGTGAAAAGTCAGCCTTCAGCAAGACATAATTTAACTTGGCATCAGCTACTCTTAGTTCTTCTCAACTCATCAGAGATCATCCAGGCAAGCATTTCAGTACTTTCTATGTAGATCATACCCCAATTATAAACAAAATTCAAAATGTTTTTACTGTAAAACCAAATATAAAACTGATTTAGAAGACTTTTTGGGGCCACAAACACTTAAGCTATTCTGTACCAGCAAAGACATCAAAGAAGCACTAACAAGGAGTAGAAACTGAAAGCACTAACAAGGAGTAGAAATTGAACAGACTAAGGATGCTAGACCAGGTACAGTGGCTCACGCCTGTAATCCTAGCACTCTGGGAGGCCAAGGCGGGCGGATCCTTTGAGCTCAGAAGTTCGAGATCAGCCTAAGCAAGAGTGAGACCCCATCTCTACCAAAAATAGAAAGAAGTTAATTAGACGGCTAAAAATATATAGAAAAAATTAGCCAGGGATGGTGGTGCATGCCTGTAGTCCCAGCTACTCAGGAGGCTGAGGGAGAAGGATCGCTTGAGCCCAGGAGTTTGAGGTTGCTGTGAGCCAGGCTAACGCCACAGTGCTCTACCTGGGTGGGGCAACAGAGCAAGACTCTGTCTCAAAAAAAAAAGAGGGGGGCAAGGGCATTACACATAACCTTAACATTTGTACCCCCATAATATGGAATGGAAAGGAGAGGAGGAAGGAGAGGAGGAAGGAGAGGAGGAGAAGGGAGGGGAGGAGGGAGGGGAGGAGGGAGGGGAGGGGAAGGGAGGGGAGGGGAAGGGAGGGGAGGGGAGGGGAGAGGAGAGAAGAAAGGAAAAAGGAAAGGAAAGGAAAGGAAAAAGGAACAGAAGGGGTAGGTGGGAAACCCCTGGGAGAGGATCCGCCCAGCACCTTTGCAGGTCTCTCCCACCCAAGCCTCAAGACAGTGTTATTTGGATGGCACTTTCCCCTGTACCTGCAAAGCAGAGTTCATGAAACAGGTGTTCCCCAAGTTTCCAAGTCCGCAGAGTCCAGGCTGTATATGAGACGATGGGGGCTCCTGACAATTATACGAAGCACAGAAGCCAGATCCACTGGAAAACACAACCCACATCAACAATAAAAGGAACTGCTACATACATGTCCTTAGGATGCCTTTTGGGGTTCCTCTGGGGCCTCTAGAACTCATGTCTGGTAGTAACCCCATGATATAAGTTCTCTCTACTCCCTTCTCCAGCCCTTCAGACCTGATCCCACCATTGACTTGACATGCTAACAGCTGGTAAGCAACACCCTTAAGGAAAGAAATGCTATTTGAATTTTTCTCTCTTAGGCTTTGCCAAATGCTAATTTTGTATCCCTCCAGAAGACTGCCAGGTGACTTTAGGGAAGAACATTTTAGTTACTGAGATCAAGAGCTTATATCTGCCACTGCCCACCAGGCCACATCCAGCCTTGACTGGGCCTGAGTGGTCACGCACACTCTTGCCTCACTTTCTTCTTCCACCTTGTCTATGCGATGTGGCAGGTGCTCTTGAAACACATGGAGAAATGATCATGGCCATCTACAGCTGAAAACTGTCCCTCACAGCTATTCTGTCATATGGCCAGCCCATCCCTTCACAAACAAATGCAGTGACACCCCCCAAGACCACCAGTGAGTTAAGCTGTGGGGAAAATACCAGCTCGCAGGAGGACAAGCAGCGCAGGTCAGAAACAGGAAGCACACTTTACCATGGGTATGAAATGGAGCGAGAAACCACATGCAGCACGTTCCCGTGGGGAACTCTAACTCCACTATGCTTAGTATAGCAGCAGATGAGCTCTCCAGGTACAGCCTGGGAAAGGACTCAGAGGGAAGGGAAGCAAAGTGAAAGGGCCTGCTCTTACCCCCTGCTGACACCGGAACTGTGCATCCCAGAGGTGTTAGTGCTACCACCATTTGCAATGGGAGAGGCAGACACTGAGGAATAGGGACTTGCTGATGATTTTGGAGAGGTAGTAAAATTTCTGCTAGGCACAGTGCTTGATCTGGGAGAGAGAAGCAAAAACAATGCCACTGACTTTTTGCAAAGAGCAAGCCCTATTTAATGCCTTAGGTCTCTTCTCAAGAAATAAACATTCTCCATATTCAGTTACTCAAAATAAATTGCAAAAAACCTGTTTTCATGCTATTTCAAGATAAATTTTATTTAAGAAAGAATAAAGAAACTAATTGGTCTTCCTGTCTCATTAGTCCACATGGTCATATACTGACTCTTTAGTGTGATAAACCACCAGGTTGATCTTTAGGGCATCCTGGTTTGATTTACAAATCATAAGCGTCCCTGAATTTTAAGAGTTTCCAGTGAATGGCATAGAAAAAATGGCAATAAGGGATGGCTTTCTCGAAAAATGCTTGACACAAGTTAAACAGTTGGCTATAAAGACACTAGAACAGGAAAATGGCAATTTGGTTTAATTATGCCATTCAAGGGGAATTACTTTTGTTTCTTCAATTTGCCAAATATGAGCAACCTCTCTGTTTCAAACTCATGTTTCGATATTCTTCACAGACTCTTATTTTAGATTTATTCCTAATTTCTGATTGGTTAATTAATTCAAGGCCTAATTGCTCCAAATCTCAAAACTACTATTAATTTTATCAATGTACTAGACTCTACATAAGAACACACAGAAGAAAGTGTTTCAAATATGTAGACCTGTGATTTTCCTTCTAGAATACTGGCTTATTTTTAGAATACAGAAAATGATTGAGAAGATGTGCTGTCCCAGCACTGTACCCAGCCTCATGGGATCTGGTCTCAATCAGGCTTCCCTGTGAGAAGAAAGTGAAACATGGCAGCAAAGATAAGGTATGATCCTATACCCACACCAGCAGTGGGCAGACATCAAGAAATTATCCAGAGGCCTAAGTGAGCATCAGGAACCAAGTTCTCCTCCACACTTTGGTCGCAGTGAGGGAAAGGGAAAGAGGATTCCCCAACCCCTCACCTTCCCATGGGGAAATGCACCACCTGTAATCCTGAAGAGAATTTGCTTCACACAGCCTCATCCTCACACTACAAAGGAGTCCAAGAACTCAGGCAACTGCATTAAGTGAGACTCATCAGAGTCTAGGCCACTCTCTTCCTCCACACAAGAGACTTAAGCATGCATTTCAGTCCTGTCCAACATAATGTCTAACATCATTTCCCAGCCTCCTACACAGGCAGGAAAGTATGCTGCCCAAGACTGGTACGATATGCAATGGCAGACTTGTCATCTAGAGACTGAAGACAGGTATTATAGGACAGTTCAAATTTTAAGGTACAGAAAATCGAGATATATAGCCTGACATTCTCCTATTCTATAACTATATTCACTGGTAATTTATTCTATTGCCTTGAACTTAAAAGGGCAAAAATCCATACAAACCATTACACATATCCAAGACCCATCAATTTTTAAAAGAGACATTTCTGGTTGAAAGAAAGCGATCTTCTCGCCTCAGCCTCCCCAAGTGCTGGCATTATAAGAATGAGCCACCATACCTGGCCAAGTTTCTTTTTTGGTCAGTGAGTTGAACTCACCTACTGTGATTCTAATATTGTTATTAGACTTAATTGAACTTAATTCAGTCTCCTTATTTCAAGTTTTCTAATTACTGTACTTTTTAGTAGTTTCCCCCCCCTTCTTTCTTGCCTTCCATTAAATTTCCTATTGCAGGTGGTTTCCTAGTTGTCTCCTGATAGCAATTCTTCCCTTCTTTTTTAGTTTAAAAAATCCCAATTTTTGGCTGGACACCATGCAGTCTTGCTAGAAGGTACTTCCCAGCCTCTCTCAAAGCCAGATATCATTGTATGATTGGCCAGAGAGAAGAAAAGGGAGGTTTGATATATAATTTCTGAGAAATATCTTTAAAAGGAAGGGGTATGTCCTCCTTCTCTCTTCCCTCTCCCAGCTACCGGAATGCAAGTCTAATTACTGCAGCTCTAGAAGTCACCCTGGACCAGAAGGTGGACACCTTAGAAGTAGAAGTCACACACAGTAGAAAACAGGACAAAGCAGCTAGGTTTTGAATAATGCAATGGAGCTGGCACTAACTGCCTACCTCAGAAATTGTTTGAGAAAGATATGTCTCCATATTTTGTTTAACACATTAATTTTTAGGTCTTTGTTACCTACCACCAAACCTTTCCCAACTGAAACCACGTGTTTCAAAGTTATAAATTCTAGGTTTATATTTCCACTAGTTGTTTCACTAATTTATTAGGAGCTTTAGCTATTTTTATTTTCCCCGATAAATTACTTAAACTTATATTTATCTTTCCTGTCCCACAAGAGAAGCAGTTCAGGACATTCTCATCTTTCTCTGCTCTTTATTACTGCCCGTCCCCTCACCTGTATTCCACGTCAGGATTACCCAGAATTTACCTCTGAATTGTTATGAATATTGGCTGCTTTCTTGAACCTTGATTATTTTATTAAACTTTTTTCTTTTTTGTAGGTACGAGGTTTCATTGTGTTGCCCAGACTAGTATTGAACTCCCAGACTGGAGTGATCCTCCCACCTCCGCTTCCACCCAAAGTGCTGGGAATACAGGCATGAGTCACTTCGCCCAGCCTATTTTCAAACTTTTTATTGAAGTATTATATAGACAAGTACAAGCCAAGCCAAGTGGCTCACACCTGTAAATCTTAGCACTCCTGAAGGCCAAGGCAGGAGGATCGCTTAAGCTCAGTAGTTTGAGACCAGCCTGAGCAAAAGCAAGACCCAATCTCTACTAAAAATAGAAAAAATTAGCTGAGCAACTAAAACTAGAAACAAAAAATTAGCCAGGTGTGGTGGCAAGCACCAGTAGTCCTAGCTACTTCAGAGGCTGGGGCAGGAGGACTGCCTGAGCCCAAGACTTTGAGGTTGTTGTGAGCTAGGCTGACGCCATGGCACTCTAGCCTGGGTAACAGAGTGAGACTGTCTGAAACAAACAAAAGTATCACATAAACAAGTACCTAACTCATGTGTGCAAAAATCAAGACATTTGCACCAAGTGAATACATCTATGTAACTGATACCCAGACAAAGTGACAGTACCAGCCCCCCAGGTGTCTTTCTCATGCTTCCTTCAGTCACAATTCTTGCCAAAAGTCACCACTATCCTTGAACCCCAGATGTTAATTTTGCCTGTTATTAAACAGGCAAAATTCTTTATGTCAACAGAATCATATAGTATGCCCTGCTTTGTGTCCACCTTCTCTTATTCAACACTGTTTCTGAGACTTGATGTTGCTGTAAACTGATACACAGAATTCTACTATGTATATATACTGTGCCTGGCCGACATTCTTAATTTAAAACTCTATCCACGGCCGGGCGCGGTAGCTCATGCCTGTAATCCTAGCTCTCTGGGAGGCCGAGGTGGGCGGACTGCTCGAGATCAGGAGTTCGAAATCAGCCGGAGCAAGAGCGAGACTCCGTCTCTACTATAAATAGAAAGAAATTAATTGGCCAACTAATACATATAGAAAAAATTAGCCAGGCATGGTGGCACATGCCTATAGTCCCAGCTACTCGGGAGGCTGAGGCAGGAAGATCGCTTGAGCCCAGGAGTTAGAGGTTGCTGTGAGCTAGGCTGATGCCACGGCACTCACTCTAGCCTGGGCAACAAAGTGAGACTCTGTCTCAAAAATAAATAAATAAATAAATAAATAAATAAATAAATAAATAAAGTTGGTATACAACCCTCCACTGCTAAATTTGACTGGCTAAAAAAAATTAAAGATCTTTTATGATTTCTGAGAAATTCTTGGGTCAGTATTTCTTTCTTTTTTTTTGAGACAGAGTTTCACTTTGTTGCCCAGGCTAGAGTGTCGTGGCGTCAGCCTAGCTGACAGCAATCTCAATTTCCTGGGCTCAAGAGATCCTACTGCCTCAGCCTCCCAAGTAGCTGGGACTATAAGCATGCACCACCATGCCCGACTAATTTTTTGTATATATATTGTTAGTTGGTCAATTACTTTCCTTCTATTTTTAGTAGAGACGGAGTCTCACTCAGACTGGTTTCAAACTCCTGACTTCGAACAATCCTCCCGCCTCAGCCTCCCAGAGTGCTAGGATTACAGGCATGAGCCACCATGCCTGGCCTTGGGTATTTCTTCTAACATTTTCTTCCCCTTGTCCTGTCATTTCTTCTCTGCTTCTGAAATCCCAATTATGTTGATAATGACATACAGATATATATTGATACAGATATATGGATCTTGATATCCTCCACACCACAACCTTTCTTCTATTATCTTCCACCTCTTTATCCCTTCATAATGCCTTCTAGAATTCAACTAGCCCATGTTCACTGAGTCTTCAGCTACATCCATTCTGCTACTCAATCCATCCTTTGAATTCTTTGTTTCCAAGTTTACATACTTGTTCCTGTTTCATGTACCCATGTTCCCATTTTCTTGACAATAATTATCATGCTTATTCTATCCTCTTGTGATTCCAGGAACATGAATTATGCTTCAACTAGCACCAGCTGTCAATCTGTCATTCTCCTTTTATGTTGTTACCTTTGTCAGCCTCTCGTTCTGACTCCCTGTGAGCTGCTTATCAGATGAGATGGCACTGCTGCTCCATTCACTGCACCCCCCAACAGGCTCCTACCTCACATAGAGGCAAAGTTAGATCCTGAGTCTCACAAAGACCAGGGAGCCTACCACCTCCTCAATTCCTGGGCCTCATTCTCCCCCACCCTCCTATCATGTCCCTTACCTCCAGCCACAACAAACTTCTGCTGGTTTTTAACCAGGCATCCTTCTGCCTCAGGACTTCTGTGGCTTACAGTCACCTCTACCTTACAATGTTATTGTCCCCATTAAGTACCACACTCATTGCTGACTTCCTTACCTTCTTCATGACCATGTTCAAATGACACCTCAGTGAGGCTTCCCCATTATCCTGTCTAAATCTGCCCCTTCCCCAAAGCCCAGGACTTGCTAATTTTCTCCCTGATTTTTTTCCATGGTATATGTAAACATTGGACACATACGATTTTCTTATTTATGTATTTTCTGCTCCTTGAGGATAAAGAGATTGTTTTATCACAGTATTCCCAGTGCCTATACCAGTGTCCACTATGTAGGGTAGTGAAGAAGAGCAATCTACCTCAGGAATTCCACTCTGGGCTCACTTCCCATTGGCCACATCTTACTAGGAGACTCTAATCTCAGGTAATCTCAATGAGGCACTGCTCTTTTCCAAAAGCTCTCTCCTTTCACTGGACTCCCTTAGGCCTCTGAGTGTAGGTAGGGGAAGATAGAGAGAAGCAATATTGAGAAGAGAAAAAGGCACAACTAAAATGGTCTCCTCTGGCCAGGACTGCTCTGAGCTACCAAGCCTACCTCACAGACTGGAATTCAACCACATTTTGTTTCCCTGGGGGGTATCTTGCAGTTTTATGTTATTTTCTCTTAGTTCTATGGCATTTCCAGTTCCAAGAAGGGACATGACTGTCTGGGATGTATTAGTTTCCTGTTGCTACTGTCACAAATTACCACAAAATCAGTGGCTTAAAACAACACAAATTTATTATCTTGCAGTTCTGAAGGTCAGAAATCCTAAATGGTTCTCTGAACTAAAATTAAAGTGTTGGCAGGGCTGAATTCCTTCCTGAAGGCTTTAGGGACTTCTAGAGGTTGCTTGTATTGTCTGGCTCATGGCCAGTTGAGTCTGTCTTATATTTCATCACCCTGACTCTGCTTCCATCCTCACACCTCCTTGTGTGACTCTCCTGCCTCCCTCTTTAACTCACATGGACCCTTGTGATTACACTGGGCCCAACTGGACAATCTCACTGTCTCAAGATCCTTAATCACATCTGCAAAGTCTCTTTTGCCATATAAACTAACATATTCATAGGTTTTGGGTTTTATATGTAAACTAACATATTCACAGGTTCTGGGTTTTACAGTATAGACATCTTGGTGGGGAGAGCATTATTCTGCCTACCACACATATTTTGTCATCCTGTCAGGAACCAGCAACCAAGGTTTCTTAAACTGGAGTCTGTGGCTGGGTTTCAGGGGGTCTATGAAACCCCTGAAACTGCAAAATGTTGTGTCTTCATTCATGTTTCTCAAGAGAAGGTGTAGTTTTCATGGTTCTCAAATTGAGCTATGGGCCCATCACTATGTAATGGTCACAGTCCAAGACCTGACTAAGGAAAGAGGGAAGACTCCAACATTGTCCCCATAACTACTGGAACGCAGACATGATTTTCCTAATTTACATTATAAGGAATATTTATCCCTTCTTTCTTTCCCCTTCTATAAACATGCACAGTTCCACATACCACATAAACATCTTCTCAGATAGATGCACCTAGAGTCCAAGATTAGTTGCTAAAGAAACCCCCCAGCAAGCTAAAGAGCAACAATGGCCACTGGACAGAGTGGGATGGAATCCACCTATCACCTTAAAATCATACGTAAGACCTCACGCCTGAGCCCTCTTCTTATCCATCAAAGCCTCTAAATACAGGTAAAGAAAATGAAAGAACTTGACAAATAACAAAGCCAGCTCTTGGCAGAGCAGCAATATCAGATCTTGGCCCCTCAGATCTCTTCCTCCTCCTCTCATTCTCAACAAAGAGATGCTCACCACCTTGCTGAGATACCCTGACAGGTTTCCCTTAGATGGCATGCTGCTTACCAAAGGCCAGGGTCTTCATCCAGCATTGAGGACTCTGGATATGAAACTGAGTATGTGTTTTTCATCTGATACAGAACAATTGTGCTTAGTACAAGTAACTGCCTCAGGAAAGACTATCTCTCTTACACAAATGAGCCCAGACACAAAGGAGATACTTACTTTGACTGCAGAGTCTGCCTGGGCCACGTGCCATCTTCATTTTGAGGCTCAATGACTAGCACCTGAGTGAAAGGGGAAGCTAAATCAGGAAAGTTCAAACCACTGCACATCCAACATGCTTAGAACCAGATGGTATGTGGCCACACACCCTGGGCAGAGCTGCCTGCTGGGGCATGGCCTGGGCCCTCCTACCTGACCCTGGTATAGCCCAGCATCCTGGACAGTGTTGTCTAGCTTGCTCAACTGCTCGTAGGTGTTGCTCATGTATTTGTTCCAGAGCCGTGTTTCACGCTCCTCAGGGATGTTGAACAGCTTTCGCATCTCCTTCTCGATGGTCGCTAAGGACAGGCAGAAACATCACTCAGGGCCTTCTCCAGATGCAAGGCTAAAGACAGCCATGAAAAACCAATGCTCACCCTCCTTCCCTTTTTGGATGCCCATAGGTGCTTTGGATCAAAAGTTCTGATTGATCTCAGGCCCTTGATAACCCCTAAGGCCAATCATCGTCCACGGGCATCCTTTTGCATTCATATGCCCAGAAACTTTGCCTATCCTTCTCTGATGATGTGGTTCCCATTTATAGCACAGAAGCAATATAGAAAGTGAGAAAGCTTATCTTTGGACTTAAGAAAGATTTGGTTTCAAAAGCTAGCTCTACCACTTTCTTGCTGAGATTTTTTTAAAATAAGTTACTTTTTAACTTATCTGAATCTGCATACTTCATCTTCACCAGCATATGACAAATGGACAAGGACCATGCTGGGTGTTCCATAGAACATGATTCCCAGGCTTGGCTCTTCAAGAGAATCCCCTAGGGAATAGGCTCCCAGGTAAGGACTGGCAACCACAGCCTGAGAAGATCTGTGTAGAAAATATGAAGAGGGCACCCCAACCTCCTTCCCATCAGCCATAATGCCCTGCACTCTCTCACCTGATAATTGAGACCCCAGCCCAGCTGCTCACCAATGGTGTCTGCTTTACTGAAATGGCAACTCAGCACATTGGTGGGGTCACTATTCTCACAGAGCTTCAGTTCCAGCAAATACACCTCGACTTTGCAGTGTTTGACAAACAGGCCATGCTCCACGACCTGCGAACAAAGAGGCAGGGGTGAAAGTGCCACGGCTCCACACCAGGGCAGTCTTGGAAGCAACACATCTTATCAGTAGCAAACCTACTGAAGATAATCATGAGTTATCAGTTTCCTTCAGTGATCAGGGGATCAGAAGTGCAGGTTTTTAAAGCCAACAGTGCCTATACCAAGAGTTTAAAGATCTTTTTTCCACTCAGTACAAGAGCATCTTAACAGAACCAGAGAGAAGCCTATTCCTCACTGGCTTTAATGCCACAAAAGGGCCTCCAGGCAGGTCCCAGGAGGTCAGCTTTGAACAGAAAGGTCTTCTTTCAGACTTAGCAAAAGTATACTCTAATCGACTACTCTTGCCCCTTAAAAATACATGCAAAAATATACAGAAAAATTACCTATCATATCTACAATAAAGCACTGGGATAACCACCAGATGGTCATTACCCAAAGTTCACAAGCTAATTAACACATTAATACAGAACTGATTACCAAAAGAGGCACAACTTGCCCATAAAGCCAGACACTGCACAAAACAGAAGTCATTGTTCATCTCTAAGTAGGGATCAGGATACCTCCCTTGCAGTATTTGTCAAACTAGAGAACTAGAGAATACAGGTAAAGTCCTACCTCTACAAAATATTAAAAAAAAAAAAAAAGCCAGGCATGGTGGTGTGCACCTGTAGTCCCCAGCTACTCAAAGGCTGAGGTCCGGCCGGGCGCGGTGGCTCAAGCCTGTAATCCTAGCTCTCTGGGAGGCCGAGGTGGGCGGATCATTTAAGCTCAGGAGTTCGAGACCAGCCTGAGCAAGAGCGAGACCCCATCTCTACTATAAATAGAAAGAAATTAATTGGCCAACTAATATATATAGAAAAAAAATTAGTCGGGCATGGTGGCACATGCCTGTAGTCCCAGCTACTTGGGAGGCTGAGGCAGCAGGATTGCTTGAGCCCAGGAGTTTGAGGTTGCTGTGAGCTAGGCTGACGCCACGGCACTCACTCTAGCCTGGGCAATAAAGTGAGACTCTGTCTCAAAAAAAAAAGGCTGAGGTGGAAGGATCACTTAAACTCAGGAGTTCAAGGCTGCAGTGAGCTATGATTGCGCCACCACACTCCAGCCTGGGCAACAGAACAAGACCCTGTCTCCTTAAAAAAAAAAAAACCTAATTACTCAACAGTGTAGTTAAAGATTCTTTTTTTTTTTTTTTGAGACAGAGTTTCACTTTGTTGCCCAGACTAGAGTGAGTGCCATGGTGTCAGCCTAGCTCACAGCAACCTCAAACTCCTGGGCTCAAGTGATCCCACTGCCTCAGCCTCCCGAGTAGCTGGGCCTACAGGCACGTGCCACCATGCCCGGCTGATTTTTTTCTATATATATTAGTTGGCCAATTAATTTCTTTCTATTTATAGTAGAAATGGGGTCTTGCTCTTGCTCAGGCTGGTTTTGAACTCCTGACCTTGAGCAATCCACCCGCCTCGGCCTCCCAGAGAGCTAGGATTACAGGCGTGAGCCACCGCACTTGGCCTAGTTAAAGATTCTTAAGCATGGGGAAAAAGAGATATCAGAAAAGTTTAAAGATAAAGACGCAGTACATTACTGTATGTCCATATGCCCCAAATGAGCTTTCTCATAGAGACTTCCAGACAGTGCAATGATGGCAGCACTGGACACATCCAAACCACTGGGCAGCTCTGATGTTTGGAGGCTACTTACTGTAATATCCTGGGTGAGCAGCCTCACTTACCACCAGTCACAACTACAATTCTCTAAAGAGAACCAGAAACAAGGCCTCAAGCACCTGATGTATGTTCATTTTCTTAGGACATCAATACTAGTCAGTATTTCCCAGGGAGCACCTATAGACACTGACCAGCATTTGTGACAATTTACATACTCACTTTTCTAACAATGGGCTGCTGGCCTTCTACACAGCCATACCAGTTTAGCAATTTATTCCAGGCCTCGGTCGGGACCAATACATAGTCTAGTTCATCAATTAAGTGTTCCTTCAAGGTCTGACTCTCAGGATCTGAAAAAGGAAAATAGCAAATAACTCACTACTTTAATCCCCAAAATGGCTGTTTTACAGAATTCTTTTTTTCCCTTTTTTTTTTGGGGGGGGCGGGGGCAGACTCTTGCTCTGTTGCCTGGGCTAGAGTGCCATGGTGTTCACCCAGCTCACAGCAACCTCAAACTCCTGGGCTCAAGCAATCCATCTGCCTCAGCCTTCCGAGTAGCTGAGACTACAAGCATGCACCACAATGCCTGGTTAATTTTTTCTATATAGATTATTAGTTGTCCAGCTAATTTCTTTCTATTTTTAGCAGAGAGGGGTCTAACTCTTGCTCAGGTTGGGCTGGAACTCCTGACCTTGAGCTATCTGCCGACCTCGGCCTCCCACAGTGCTAGAATTATAGGCGTGAGCCACCGTGCCCAACCGTGATTCTTAAGCATTTTTCAGAAATAGGAAAAGTAGGCCAGGTGCGGTGGCTCACGCCTGTAATCCTAGCACTCTAGGAGGCCCCAGGCGTGTGACTGCTCGAGGTCAGGAGTTCGAGACCAGCCTGAGCAAGAGCTAGACCCCATCTCTACTATAAATAGAAAGAAATTAATTGGCCAACTAATATATATAGAAAAAAATTAGCCGGGCATGGTGGCGCATGCCTGTAGTCCCAGCTACTCGGGAGGCTGAGGCAGGAGGATCGCTTGAGCCCATGAGTTTGAGGTTGCTGTGAGCGAGGCTGATGCCACGGCACTCACTCTAGCCCGGGCAACAAAGCGAGACTCTTTCTCAAAAAAAAAAAATAGGAAAAGTATTTACAGGAACAGGTAAAAAAATTCCAAAATTCTTTCACTGGCCATAACACACAGCTGACTTGACTACCCTTCGTCCTCAGCCACATTTTCTCAAAATTTTATGAAGAACCTTTATTTCTTCTGTAACTGGAAGAAGAGAGGATAAAAGAGAAAAATTCCAATTTACATTTCCAAAGTGCTTCCAAATTCCACAATTAAAACTATTAATCATGAATATTTATCATATTCTTAATGATAACACTTTAAAGTCAGACATAATCTTCCCCTGAAAGATTAAGAAAACAAATAAATGGGCCAGGCGCAGTGGCTCATGCCTGTAATCCTAGCACTCTGGGAGATCGAGGCAGGCGGATTGCTTGAGGTCAGGAGTTCGAAACCAGCCTAAGCAAGAGCCAGAACCCATCTATACTATAAATAGAAAGAAATTAATTGGCCAACTAATATATATAGAAAAAATTAGGTGGGCATGGTGGTGCATGCCTATAGTTCCAGCTACTTGGGAGGCTGAGGCAGGAGGATCCCTTGAGCCTAGGAGTTTGAGGTTGCTGTGAGCTAGACTGATGCCACGGCACTCACTCTAGCCTGGGCAACAAAGCGAGACTCTGTCTCAAAAAAACAAAAAACAAAAAAAGAAAGCAAATAAATGAGGCATTGAAGTTAAATTTATTTTATCAAGAGTCTGGCTGGGTGCAGTGCCTCACGCCTGTAATCCTAGCACCCAGGGAGGGCAAGGTGGGCGGATCGCTCAAGGTCAGGAGTTAGAAACCAGCCTGAGCAAGAGTGAGACCTGTCTCTAATAAAAATAGAAAGAAATTAATCAGCCAACTAAAAACATATATAAAAATTAGCTGTGCATGGTGGCACATGCCTGTATTCCCAGCTACTCTGGAGGCTGAGGCAGAAGGATTGCTTGAGCCCAGGAGTTTGAGGTTGCTGTGAGCTAGGCTGACACCAGGCACTCTAGCCTGGGCAACAGAGTGAGACTCTGTCTCAAAAAATAAATAAATAAAATAAAACAATAAAAATATATAGAAAAAGTTAGCCAGGCATGGTGGTACATATCTGTAGTCCTAGCTACTCGAGAGGCTAAGGCAGGGGGATTGCTTGAGCCCAGGTGTTTGAGGTTGCTGTGAGCTGGGCTGACGCCAAGGCACTCTAGCCCAGGCAACGGAGTGAGACTCTGTCTCAAAAATAGTAATTAAAATAAAATAATAAAATAAAATAAAATCACACTCCCTTCAAGGGAGGACCAAGGGAAGACCTATCACCTTTCACCAAGGGTAGTTTCCCTGCCAAGACTAGACCCATCAACACCCACTCCCAGAACAATTGAAGCCACTGCTCTCTCCCAGACCAGTGAAGCCACAAAAAGTAAAAAAACATCCACAATGGTGTAACACATCTGCAACTTAAGGTGGACAACATTAAAACAAAACAAAAACTATAAACAGCATAAGTGATTACGGTTTCCTGCCATGCCCCCCATTAGTTTATGCCCTACTCTATCATGTCTTCCAACCTTCTTCACGGCAGGTTTCCAACATAACCCACCTCGGCCTTTTTCTTTTTTTTTTGAGGCAGAGTCTCACTGTGTTGCCCAGGCTAGAGTGCTGTGGCATCAGCCTAGCTCACCGCAACCTTAAACTCCTGGGCTCAAGCAATCCTTCTGTCTCAGCCTCCCAAGTAGCTGGGAATACAGGCATGAGCCACAATCCCTGGCTAATTTTTTCTATATATTTTTAGTTGGCCAATTAATTTCTTTCTATTTATAGTAGAGACGGGTCTCGCTCTTGCTCAGGCTGGTTTCAAACTCCTGACCTTGAGCAATCCACCGAGGTTGCCCTCCCAGAGTGCTAGGATTACAGGCATGAGCCACTGTGCCTGGACTGCCTCTTTTCATTTCTAGGAAAAAAGGAAAGAAACTCAACAACCTTGGAGAAAGAGAGAATGCCAAGGTAAGACAGGTAAGTAGAAAAACAAGATGGCATATACATACAATGGAGTATATCATTCTACCCTAAACAGGCATAAAATTCTGATACGTGCTACATTATGGATGAACCTTGAGGATATTATATTAAATAAAATAAGCCAATCACAAAAAGACAAATACTATATCAGTCCATTTATATGAGGTAACTAGAGTAGTCAAAATAATAGAAACAAGGTAGAATGGTAGCTGCCCAGGGCTTGGGGGTAGAGGGTAATAGGTATGGAGTTTCAGGGGTTTTTTTGTGGTTTTTTTTTTAGACAGGGTCTCACTTTGTTGCCCAGGCTAGAGTGAGTGCCATGGCATCAGCTTAGCTCACAGCAACCTCAAACTCCTGGGCCCAAGCAATCCTTCTGCCTCAGCCTCCCGAGTAGCTAGAAATATAGGCATGCGTCACCATGCCCGGCTAATTTTTTTATATATTTTTAGTTGGCCAATTAATTTCTTTGTATTTTTAGTGGAGACGGGGTCTCGCTCTTGCTCAGGCTGGTTTTTTTTGAGACAGAGTTTCCCTTTATTGCCTAGGCTAGAGTGAGTGCCATGGCGTCAGCCTCGCTCACAGCAACCTCAAACTCCTGGGCTCAAGCAATCCTGCTGCCTCAGCCTCCCAAGTAGCTGGGACTACAGGCATGCACCACCATACCTGGCTAATTTTTTCTATATATATTTTAGTTGGCCAATTAATTTCTTTCTATTTATAGTAGAGATGGGGTCTCGCTCTTGCTCAGGCTGGTCTCGAACTCCTGAGCTCAAACGATCCGCCCACCTCGGCCTCCCAGAGAGCTAGGATTACAGGCTTGAGCCCCCGCACCCGGCCGCTCAGGCTGGTTTTGAACTCCTGACCTTGAGCGATCCTCATGCCTCGGCCTCCCAGAGTGCTAGGATTATAGGCATGAGCCACCATGCCCGGCCTGGAGTTTCAGTTTTGAAAGATGAAAAAGTCCTGCAGATTGGATGAACCACAATATGAATATACTTAACACTACAGGTTGGGCACAGTGGCTCACTCTTGTAATCTTAGCACTCTGGGAGGCGGAGGCAGGCAGATCACTCAAGGTCAGGAGTTCGAAACCAACCTGAGCAAGAGCGAGACCCTGTCTACTAAAAACAGAAAGAAATTAATTGGCCAACTAAAAATATATAGAAAATATTAGCAAGAGCGAGACCCTGTCTCTACTAAAAATAGAAAGAAATTAATTGGCCAACTAAAAATATACAGAAAACGGCCAGGCGCAGTGGCTCAAGCCTGTAATCCTAGCTCTCTGGGAGGCCGAGGTGGGCGGATCGTTTGAACTCAGGAGTTCGAGACCAGCCTGAGCAAGAGCGAGACCCCATCTCTACTATAAAAAAATAGAAAGAAATTAATTGGCCAACTAATATATATAGAAAAAATTAGCCGGGCATGGTGGTACATGCCTGTAGTCCCAGCTACTTGGGAGGCTGAGGCAGCAGGATTGCTTGAGCCCAGGAGTTTGAGGTTGCTGTGAGCTAGGCTGATGCCACGGCACTCACTGTAGCCTGGGCAATAAAGTGAGACTCTGTCTCAAAAAAAAAAAAATACAGAAAACATTAGCCGGACATGGCGGCTCATGCCTGTCCCAGCTACTCGGAAGGCTGAGACAGGATTGCTTGAGCTCAGGAGTTTGAGGCTGCTGTGAGCTAGGCTGACACCAACCTGAGCAAAAGCATCTCTACTAAAAATAGAAAAATTAGCTGGGCATCAAGGCATGTGCCTGTAATCCTAGCTACTCCGGAGGCTGAAGCAGGAGGATTATTTGAGCCCAGGAGTTTGAGGTTGCAGTGAGCTATGATGACGCCACTGCATCCTACCTAGGGCAAGAAAGAGAGACTGTGTCTTAAAAAAAAATTTCTGGTTCCCAAATTTCAGATGCAATTTCAAAATGATATCCTATTGCTTTCCGTTCCATATACTTGTCTAAAATCTGAAATCTCTAGCAGAACTAATTTGCAAAGAAAGAAATTTAAAATGTTAGATGCATGCTCTTGTCAGAAACAGTTAATTTCAGAAAAAAGCAGTTTAACTCAAAGATATAAAATGTAACCAAAATGTTAAGAAAAAAAGAAAAACAAACATTTGTCAGGTGTGGAGGAGGGGATGAGAATGTACATACATAGTGAGTGTGATGCACACCGTCTGGGGGATGGACACACTTGAAGCTTTGACTCGAGGGGAGAGCGGAGACAAGGGCAATGTATGTAACCTTAACGTTTGTACCCCAATAATATGCTGAAATAAAAAAAGAAAAGGAGAAAAACAAAAGCAGCTTAACTGTTCCCTAAGATTCTGCAAAGTCTTCTGCTATAGATGCAAACTGAGGATACCTGGATACTTCCTCACACTAGGAAAGTCAGGCTCACAATGTCCATGTTATAGATACACATGACCCAAGGCCACTACCCAGGTGAACATCTAGCTAGAAAAG
Source organism: Mirza zaza (assembly GCA_008750895.1). Classification (NCBI taxonomy): domain Eukaryota; kingdom Metazoa; phylum Chordata; class Mammalia; order Primates; family Cheirogaleidae; genus Mirza; species Mirza zaza. The sequence goes on from VSMD01127451.1 coordinate 62,149, forward strand.
CAAGATTTACTGCACCTGAAAAGAGTCCAGAGTTGTCTATAGGGCCAGGAAACAGGTTATGTTCACCCACATTGTACATATCCCAGCTGTCAAAGCCCACATATTTCTTCCACTGCTTGAACCATCGGCTGTCAATAAGATACCTAGAGAGAGACAAAAATTTACTGTAGCAAAAAATTTGGGCTTATAAATTTCTAGCCAGGCACAATGACTAGGCGCAATCACACCTGTAGTCCCATCTACTCAGGAGGCTGAGGCAGGAGGACAGCTTGAACCCAGGAGTTGTAGACCAGCCTGGGCAACATAGCAACACCCTGTCCCTTAAGAAAAAAAAAAAAGTTTCTGCAGCTGCTCCCTTAATCTTTTTTATGGTCTTTCCACTTGGGGAACAAATAATCCTTGCTAAAAACACACTCACGACCAGGCGCGGTGGCTCACGCCTGTAATCTTAGCACTCTGGGAGACCGAGGCAAGCAGATCGCTGAAGGTCAGGAGTTCGAAACCAGCCTGAGCAAGAGCGAGACCCCGTCTCTGCTAAAAAAAATAGAAAGAAATTAATTGGACAACTAAAAATATATAGAAAAAATTAGCCAGGCATGGTGGTACATGCCTGTAGTCCCAGCTACTCATGAGGCTGAGGCAGAAGGATCACTTGAGCCCAGGAGTTTGAGGTTGCTGTGAGCTAGGCTGACACCAGGGCACTCTAGCCTGGGCTACAGAGTGAGACTCTGTCTCAAAAAAACAAAACAAAACAAAACACACTCACTAGAGCAGGAGCAGGGGCCAGGCCCTACATGGCACAGAAGGCCTGGCCCAGGGCAGGCATCCATTAAGTGAAATGATTGTTGAAACATTGAATAAATAAAAGGAAGAAAATAATTGCTTTCAAAATGCTTACTTAAATGGAGTCTTTCTGTGGGTAAAATCATGTTTGCTAATGAACAAGTCGTTAATTTCATAATGTTCTTTACAGAGGTCCTTGTCAAGGCAGACTGTAGTTATACTGCTTTGCTTCACATGACCGGTATTAAACTAATTTTCCTTCTGAAAATGTGATAGTAACACCAACTGTTTCAGTTTTTCTTTGACGACCAAATGAGATATAAAAAAATTTACACACCTACGTGTGTGTACACATATATATACACACACACACACACAAATATACAAAACATAGTGCCTAGGTATGTTCATCATGTCAAAAAGCATTAAGTTGTGCTTCACATTCAACTTATTGCTTTTTACACTTAAATATAAGCAAACCTGATTACATTTTAAAAGTATCGCTCTGAGGGGAGTAGGGGGGCATGGGCAATAAATGTAACCTTAACACTTGTACCCCCATTAATACGCTAAAATAAAAATAATAAAATAAAAGTATCACTGCTGTTTCACAATTAAGAGAGAGGGAGGGAAAAATCTCTCTGGGGCAACAAAGGACAACAATAATACTGGTGAGTCCAAATTTTATAACCAACAAATGTGAGAGGAGATCAGGCAGTTTCCCAGAGGCCACAGGAATCTATAAATACATCCAAAACAATAAAATGCTATCTTCCCTCTAATCCTTTGAGGAATACTTTCCATACAATTTCACTGTGTGATTTTAGTCTATCTTAAACTTCCTCTGATTCTGCTGAGTATTCTTGGTTACTCCAATGCAGGATAACTGCAAAAGTACCTCTGCTTGCCCTGTCTTTCACAGCTTGGCTAGCTCAAGATGAACACCATAAAGCCATATCCGAACTCTTCCTAACTCCAATGTTTCTCTTTCCTGTTCAATTACTCTGCAGATCAACACCACAAAGGTTCCTTAAAGACGGATACCACTCAATCATATTCAATGTAAAGCCTAAGTCTAGGCCGGGCGCGGTGGCTCAAGCCTGTAATCCTAGCTCTCTGGGAGGCCGAGGTGGGCGGATCGTTTGAGCTCAGGAGTTCGAGACCAGCCTGAGTAAGAGCGAGACCCCATCTCTACTATAAATAGAAAGAAATTAATTGGCCAACTAATATATATATAGAAAAAAAAAAATTCGCTGGGCATGGTGGCACATGCCTGTAGTCCCAGCTACTTGGGAGGCTGAGGCAGCAGTATTGCTTGAGCCCAGGAGTTTGAGGTTGCTGTGAGCTAGGCTGACGCCAGGGCACTCACTGTAGCCTGGGCAATAAAGTGAGACTCTGTCTCAAAAAAAAAAAAAAGCCTAAGTCTAGTTTTCTACTCCTACACAATAGTGAATCTCTTTACTAGTGGAAAGTATTGTCCCTTCTACTAAACAATTTATTAACAAGCCTCATATCTCAACCTTGCTCTTCCAAATCCTGGACTTTTAAATCTTCCAACTCCAAGATCTAGGCTATCCTCCTCTCCCACTCTGAGAAACTGCTGCCACAAATATTTTTGACACTTGCTACCAAAATAATCTAAGGCTTTCTGACATTCGTTCAGTTTCTGACCTTGACATCTGTTCAGCAGTTTACAAGTTACAAAGTATGTACTTCTGATCTTCACTTCCACCCACTGAGGGCAGTGAGCTACCCTGCTTTTAACAGTAAGGAACGGAGGTCTGTGAGGTGTGGACATCTTCCCCCAAGGGTACAAAGTGAGTCCTAAATTATAAAGGGCTCTCCCCACCCTCAATCTCCTTCTCCACATCTTGCAGCCCTAGCCCCCGCCAGGCCTGCCTCCTGGGGCTCAGAACCGGCCGAGACGACTCCCAGCCCCGCCCATGCTTTCCCAGAGCTGATCCTGAGGTTCCTCTCCTGAGGGGCAGGTGTCAAGCCACTCTTTCAGAGTCACCAGACACCGTCCCTGCCGGCCCCTACCCAAGGCGAGAAAAAGGGGCCTGGCCTCAGAGCCAGAGCCCTGGCCCCCAGCACCGCGCGTCGGAGTGGAGGGCCCGCTGCTCACCACTGCGCTCCCCGCTGGAGCGTGGTCCTCATCAAGGCCCCGACCTCCGACTTCTGGGTCTCCGCATCCGGTCGCTCTCCACAGTCCCTGCCTTCCGCCATCTCATCCACCGCCCCGACCCAGCCGGCCCGGACATCCGCCCCGCGCACAGCGGGCTATGGGCCGCGCCTACGCACGCACGCACGCCTGTGCGCGCCCCACCCCTCCTCGTGCGGCTGCCTCGAGCGCCTGCCGGTCTAGCCTTTACTCCCCGCCCCCACGCACAGCAGCTCTCCTCCCCGTGCGCGGTGGAGGTAGAGGCCAACCGTAGACTGGCCGACGGGGAGAAGGAGCCGCCCCTTCCTCCCGGGCTGCCAGCCGCGCTCTGCGCCCGCTCCCGGCAGCCCGACTGCCCTGTGGCTGCCGGGCACACCTTCCTCTGTTCTAGGTGGCGCCCGCTGCAACTCAGAAGCTCTGTCTTGCCTGGCAATGTCAAGTGTAAGACATTAGGCCCCATGACCCTTTGGGCACCTCACTCCGCCTTCGGGGTTATTCTTTTTTTTTTTTTTTTGAGACAGAGTCTTGCTTTGTTGCCCAGGCTGGAGTGAGCGCGGTGGCGTCAGCCTAGCTCACAGCAACCTCAAACTGCTGGGCTCCAGCAATCCTGCTGTCTCAGCCTCCTGAGTAACTGGGACTACAGGCATGCGCCACCATGCCCAGCTAATTTTTTTTCTATATATATTAGTTGGCCAATTAATTTCTTTCTATTTATAGTAGAGATGGGTCTCGCTCTTGCTCAGGCTGGTTTCGAACTCCTGACCTTGAGCAATCCAGCAATCCACCCGCCTCGGCCTCCCAGAGAGCTAGGATTATAGGCGTGAGCCCCCGCCTGGCCTTTCGGGGTTATTCTGATCCTAAATAAACACAGGCCAGATGCAAGAAGGCCTGTTACCTCGGTTTTCTCATTTTAACCCCTACAATTCAGCTGAAGACCTTAGGCGAGTCAGCTGCCCAAACGTGGTATTGGGGTTCCTGCCCTGGCGGCTCTATGGGGATTTCCAGCTGCACCAGTACCTTGGGACTGGACGGTGTGTTCTAGTCATTAATAATCTTCCTTAAACAACCTGAACGCAGGCCGGGCGCGGTGGCTCGCCTGTAATCCTAGCACTCTGGGAGGCCGAGGCAGGGGGATTGCTCGAGGTCAGGAGTTCGAAACCAGCCTGAGCAAGAGCGAGACTCATCTCTACTATAAATAGAAAGAAATTAATTGGCCAACTAATATAGATAGAAAAAATTAGCCGGGCATGGTGGCGCATGCCTGTAGTCCCAGCTACTTGGGAGGCTGAGGCAGCAGGATTGCTTGAGCCTAGGAGTTTGAGGTTGCTGTGAGCTAGGCTGATGCCACGGCACTCACTCTAGCCTGGGCAACAAAGCCAGACTCTGTCTCAAAAAAAAAAAAAAAACAACCTGAACGCCAGAATCATCTGGCGCACAGCAAGATTCCATCAGCACTCCACACTGAGCTTCTTGCCTTTTCAGGGAGACAAGCAGCCAGAGAAGGGTGATAGCAGAAGCGGAAGGAGAAGTGCAGATGTGTACTCCACTTTAGGTGCCCAGGCATCTTCTTAATTGTTCCAGGAGCGAGATACAACGTCCTGAACACTGTTTTGCACTCGACCCCACACTTTTTTTTTTTTTTTGAGACTGTCTCACTCTGTCTCCCTGGGTAGAGTGCCATGGCGTCATGGTAGTTAAAACACAGCTCTCCCCTCTGAAGGGGTAAATAAGCCCAGAGCAAAGAGGCAGCCAGGCAGCTGGCCTAGATGTCTAACAGTTCCTGCCCTCAGAGAAAAATAAGGTACATAAGACCAGGTTTCTGGCCGGGCGAGGTGGCTCACGCCTGTAATCCTAGCACTCTGGGAGGCTGAGGCGGGCGGATTGCTCAAGGTCGGGAGTTCGAAACCAGCCTGAGCAAGACCCTGTCTCTACCAAAAATAGAAAGAAATTAATTGGCCAACTAAAATATATATATACAAAAAAATTAGCCGGGCATGGTGGCGCATGCCTGTAGTCCCAGCTACTTGGGAGGCTGAGGCAGTAGGATCACTGAGCCCAGGAGTTTGAGGTTGCTGTGAGCCAGGCTGATTCCACGGCACTCACTCTAGCCTGGGCAACAAAGTGAGACTCTGTCTCAAAAAAAAAAAAAAAGACCAGGTTCCTGTCCTCACACAATCTAGTAGAGGAGAAGAGGTCTTTCAAAAATAAACCCAGTGACAAGCAGTGTGTGGTAAGTGCCATTAAAGGGAGTGAACGAACGAAAGGCTGTAAGAATATCAGGCACAACCCCAGCTGTAAATGAAAGTCTTGAGTAGCATTTGAGGGTGTTCTTGATGAAAATGTTGGAAGCATAGAGATGAGGGTGCAGGTTACAGGAGGGAGACTAGAGGGATCAGAAAAGAATTTCCAGCCCCGGCACGGCGGCTCACGCCTGTAATCCTAACACTCTGGGAGGCCGAGGTCAGGAGTTCGAGACCAGCCAGAGCAAGAGCGAGACCCCGTCTCTACTATAAATAGAAAGAAATTAATTGACCAACTAATATATATAGAAGAAATTAGCCGGGCATGGTGGCGCATGCCTGTAGTCCCAGCTACTTGGGAGGCTGAGGCAGCAGGATTGCTTGAGCCCAGGAGTTTGAGGTTGCTGTGAGCTAAGCTGATGCCACGGCACTCACTCTAGCCTGGGCAACAAAGCCAGACTCTGTCTCAAAAAAAAAAAAAAGAAAAAAAAGAAGAGAATTTCCAGAACAGGCAGTAAAGGATCAAAGACTGGGGATTAGGGCAGTTGAGCCTGCCAATACTACAAGAGCCTCAGGGGATCTAAAAGTAGATAGGCCAGAGGGACCCACATGTCCTGCCTTAAAAGGCAGGCAGGCATTGTAGGAAGTTTGGGAGCAGAGACAAAATGGCTGAGGGTGATTCGCACTCACAGTGGTGCAGCCCAGACAGAAACCCTTTAGGAACCTCTCACTGGGGAAGTGGTTCTGAGGAAGAACAGGAGAAACAGATAAGCCATGTTCAGTGTTGGGGGTGAAGGAAGGGGAGCTGGCCCAGTAAAGGTAGGACAGGTCATTTGAACAGATTTACTATATTTGAGTTTCTGCTAATTCATTTACCCTCCCCAAGACGTCTATCATACACAATCTGATAACAGAGGCTTCTTGGCAGTTCGGCAGATAGCAGAGGAATAACCAACCCTCTGATAGCAACAAATACCAAAAAAAGAGAGAGAAAGAGAGATAGTAAATGTGCAATTAAAACCAAAACTTCCTTAAATAGGCCGGGCACAGTGGCTCATCCCTGTAATCCTTGTACTCTGAGAGGCCTAGGTGGGAGGAACACTTGAGCTCCGGAGTTTGAGACCAGCCTGAGCAAGAGCCAGACCCCCGTCCCTGCTAAAATTAGAAAAATCAGCCAGGTGTTAGTGGCAACCACCTGAAGTTCCACCTACTTTCAAGGTTGAGACAGAAGGTTTTCTTCAACCCAGGAGTTCAAGGTTGCAGTGAGCTATGATGATACCACTACACTCTACCAGAGGTGACAGAGTAAGACTCTCTTTTTTATTTATTTATTTATTTTCTCTTTTCCCCCTATCCCAACTGAACTCCAAAAGACTCTGTCTCAAAAACAAAAAAACTGCCTTAAATAACCACATAGCAATTAATCCTCTACAGATGAGTTGCCACCATGTGATGATGATTCTAGCTCTGGGAAGCCAACCCTAACCAGACAAGTCCCCTTCTATGAAAGTTCTTTTGTTACAGCAAGTGTTACAGCGAGTGGTCCTGAGGACAAACCGAGCAGCACATGGAGAGTCTGAGAATCAAAGTTTATTTAGCGGCTGGGCCGAGGTGGCTCACACCTGTAATCCTAGCACTCTGGGAGGCAGAGGCAGGAGGATCACTCAAGGTCAGCAGTTTGAAACCGGCCTGAGCAAGAGCAAGACCCCGTCTCTACTAAAAATATAAAGAAATTAATTGGCCAACTAAAAATATATAGAAAAAATTAGCCAGGCATGGTGGCGCATGCCTGTAGTCCCAGGTACTCGGGAGGCTACGGCAGGAGGATCTCTTGAGCCCAGGAGTTTTAGGTTGCTGTGAGCCACTCTAGCCCAGGCAACAGAGTAAGATCACTCTGTCTCAAAAAGAAAAAGCTTATTTTGCTGGTGGGCTCCAAGGAGCTTTGCCACCAGATTCTGAGCACCACCTACCTGATTTTTCCCACTTTTATTAAGTTGGGGTGGTCCCAGGGATGGGGTACCAGGTATAGGTTAGTTGTTTTGTCACCCAATAGGTTAATATTATGTTGATGCACTAAGGCAATAGACTAGCTGATGGGCCAGGAAACAGGTTAGTATTATGCTGATGTGGGTCCTCTGTGAGTGGGATAGGGGGGTGGTTTCTGGTGCCTGATACACCAAGTAACAGATGGGGGTTAAAAATGTTATCAGGCGGGCGCGGTGGCTCACGCCTGTAATCCTAGCTCTCTGGGAGGCCGAGGTGGGCGGATCGTTTGAGCTTAGGAGTTCAAGACCAGCCTGAGCAACAGCGAGACCCCGTTGCTACTATAAATAGAAAGAAATTAATTGGCCAACTAATATATATAGAAAAAAAAAAAAAATAGCCGGGCATGGTGGCACATGCCTGTAGTCCCAGCTACTTGGGAGGCTGAGGCAGCAGGATTGCTTGAGCCCAGGAGTTTGAGGTTGCTGTGAGCTAGGCTGATGCCACGGCACTCACTCTAGCCTGGGCAATAAAGTGAGACTCTGTCTCAAAAAAAAAAAAATGTTATCAAATGAAAAACACTACCTTTCGTCCTGTTATTTATGGAAAAACAAAGTTGCTTACTAACATTAGTTCAGAGCCTACATTAGATGGTGTCTGCTTCCCTATTCTTTTTTTTTTTTTTTAGCAGTTTCTCCCGTACCATTTATGGCAATCTTAAGGAAGACAAGTAGGACAAGTCTCAGCACTACTAGAAAAGGGGACAAAACCTAATTATAAAAATGAAAAATGTGGAAAGTATTTTTAAGCCAGGAACTTTTCACTGCTATTAAATGGCAGTAATATAGTGTACTAATTATTAGTAGTTCCTAAAAAATTAAGATTATAAAATGCTAGCAGTTAAAATTTGAGGAATGAAGTGAACTTCATAGTCAGAAGATCATCATTTCCAATGTCCTTATTTTGTTAGGGAATTTGTTTGTTTAAAATGTTTTTTTTTTTTTAATTGAGAATGAGAAACAAATAAGCATGTGCCTGTGTGTTCCTGCTGTTGTCAGAGTGACCTAGGAGCTTGAGAGGAAATGACAAGAGTAAGTGATTCAGCTCAGGAGACATCTTACCCCCAGGGCTGTGTTCTTTACAACTTTACCCTAGGGAGAAGTGTAGGCCTATAGTAGGGCACCCAAGTCCCAGAAATGGACAATTCCTACATTGCCAGGAGAGTTTTGGCCATAAGAACAGAAGAGAAAGGGTTAGATAGATAGCAAGGGACCTCGGATTCTCCCAGGGACAAAAGCAGGTACCTTGCCTTGATGCTGCCTTGAGCAATTGCCCCACCAGAGGAAGAAGGACAAAGGTGCACCCCCAATTCCCTACTCCCATCTTGGTGCTCCCCCACCTTAATCCTGCCCCAAGCAACTGCCACACATGGGGATAAGGAAGTACCCTGCCAATCTGTAAAACAATGCAGCAATTCCCCCCAACCTGGGGCCCCAGCAGCCCAGACACAATAGGATCTGAGAAGAGACCTAGAGTAACCTAAGGCTAATTATCCTGTGGTTAACTGTCCATCAAAGTGGTTCAGTGGTGACATCTGAACCATGAGCAGGGCCTAATCCAGACACTATAAAACAAGACTCCAGACCATTACGACAGCCTCTTGTTATAACAGGGGGCCTGTTCATAGATGTGGCGAATGTATCTTGCTCTTGCTCTGTAAACTTATCTTGCCCTTCCTCAGTAAACTTCGTTTCTCACTTGCCTTGGTTTTGGTATATCTGGTTATTCTTCAGCCAAGAAAAACAGGAAGTGAGATAGAGGGAACAGGCCAGGTTTATTGGTCACATATTGCTTAATCCTGGACTGTGATGGTGTAATGAAGAAAATGGCCTGAAAAGGGGTAAAAATGTTTTCTGTCTCTTCAAAACCCCCTCACCCTTTGTGAGAACTAAAAACTTCATCCTTACTTCAGGCCAGGGTTCACAAGGGGCAGGAGAGTGTCTTTTGTTCTTTGTGCCACAGAAGATATCTCAAGGGAATTGTCTGGGTGGAGGTCACCAGATCATCTTAGCCAAAGATGGGATTGATCAGAACCTTTAAAAACTCTGTACTCTGTACTTCTGTTCAGAAGCAGGCTGTTGGTACTTTGAGATTGGGAGTCTGCCAAGCTCCTCATTTGCTGGCAAATTAATAAACTCCTCTTTCCTTCTCCTCAAACCACTTGTCCTTGTTCTGATATGGCCTCAGGGACAGGTGCCAAACTTTCATTAACAATGGTCTGGCGAGGCACTGTGGCTCATGCCTGTAATCCTAGCACTCTGGGAGGCCGAGGCGGGCGGATTGCTCGAGGTCAGGAGTTCAAAACAAGCCTGAGCAAGAGCGAGACCCCATGTCTACTATAAATAGAAAGAAATTAATTGGCCAACTAATATATATAGAAAAAATTAGCCAGGCATGGTGGCGCATGCCTATAGTCCCAGCTACTCGGGAGGCCAAGGCAATAGGATTGCTTGAGCCCAGGAGTTTGAGGTTGCTGTGAGCTAGGCTGACGCCAGGGCACTCACTCTAGCCTGGGCAACAAAGTGAGACTCTGTCTCAAAAAAATAAAACAAAGTGCTGGGATTGTAGGCATGAGCCATGATGCCCAGCCTGGACATCTTTTAATTGAAAGTGGAAACAAGGCCGGGCGCGGTGGCTCAAGCCTGTAATCCTAGCTCTTTGGGAGGCCGAGGTGGGCGGATCGTTTGAGCTCAGGAGTTCGAGACCAGCCTGAGCAAGAGCGAGACCCCATCTCTACTATAAACAGAAAGAAATTAATTGGCCAACTAAAATATATATAGAAAAAATTAGCCTGGCATGGTGGGACATGCCTGTAGTCCCAGCTACTTGGGAGGCTGAGGCAGCAGGATTGCTTGAGCCCAGGAGTTTGAGGTTGCTGTGAGCTAGGCTGAGGCCAGGGCACTCACTCTAGCCTGGGCAATAAAGTGAAACTCTGTCTCAAAAAAAAAAAAAAAGAAAAGAAAGTGGAAACAAGGAAGAAATATTGTTGGTACCTTCTTGCCTATGCCTCCTTAACCTGTCCAGAGGACTGTGTAAAAGAAAAATGCTCTATAAGTACACTTCAGAAGAATCAAATGTCTTCTCAGTGATTTCTAACCTGTTATAGAAGGATTAAGTTACTGGGGAAGGTGATAGAAGCAAAAAACTGAATGCATCTCATAGAGAGGAAGTAGGATCACTTTTCTTATGTTGGGGAGTTGTGCTGATGGACAGATTCCATTCTGGTTATGCCACTGTGATGGTGGCCAGCCCTGTTTGGGTAGGGAAGGTGGGGCACCCTGGGCCCTAGTATGGCCAGTCTTTTCTTCTTCTAATTCTACTACCATCAAAATCTTAGCCATGGAGGAGGAGGGGATGGGTGAAATCATACCTAATGGGTACAATGAATACTATCTGGGTGATCAGCACACTTATAACTTTGACTCAAGCAGTACAAAAGAGATCCATGTAAGCAAAACATTTGTACTCCTGTAATATTATGAAATTTAAAAAAATCTTAACCATGAACAAGTATTCAGTTGTTAATTTATATGTGTTGTTTGCTCTTTGCACAGCACAAATTCTCGGTAGACATTCTTCCATAAATTAATGAAAGGATTATCCAGATACTAGTACTTTTTCACTTGCCTAATAGTACTCAAGTATCTATTATGTGATCACAGTCCTTAATCTCCAGGGGTTTATAGTGTGGTTGGGGATGGAGAATGGTTACATATTTAATACTGTGTTGTATGTTATGTGATAAACATGCTACAGGAACATGGAGGCTCACACTTGTGGACACTTCACTGGGAGGGAAACTTAAGCAATTGGTATAGGGAGCAAAGGCATGTTTACCATTCCCCTTGGCCTTTGGGGATGTATGATGAAGTCTACAAAGGATGCTCAGGGGACCAGATCTTTAGATTCACAAATATACATGTACATGCACACACATACACACAGAAGCACATACTGGGGACAAAGGAGGATAGGGTAACAGATGCTTCCTTTGTAGGGAGATTCAGATCCCTTCCACATATCTCCCTGTGGTGCCAAGTGCTCTGCAGAACTGTAGGACACCACCCAGTGTGGGCTGCCTGTGCTCTTGGACACTGCTCAGGCTCTAGGCATAGGGATCAAGTGGGCCTGCTTTGTCCTACCCTAGTCTCGAGGATCACAACTACACTGGAGGGGCCCTACGGGTAGATCTCTGTCTTCAGGATAAATGATAGAAAGGCTGCTGGGCCCTTGCCCAACAAGCTACTGTCAAATAATGTCAGTCTCAGTGCTTTCAGGTGCAACTAACAAAATCTCCAGTAGAAAATGGCCTACCCGGCCGGGCGCGGTGGCTCACGCCTGTAATCCTAGCTCTCTGGGAGGCAGAGACGGGCGGATCGCTCAAGGTCAGGAGTTCGAAACCAGCCTGAGCGAGACCCCCGTCTCTACTAAAAATAGAAATAAACTAATTGACCAACTAAAAATATATATACAAAAAATTAGCTGGGCATGGTGGCGCATGCCTGTAGTCCCAGCTACTCGGGAGGCTGAGGCAGTAGGATTGCTTGAGCCCAGGAGTTTGAGGTTGCTGTGAGCTAGGCTGAGGCCATGGCACTCACTCTAGCCTGAGCAACAAAGTGAGGCTCTGTCTCAAAAAAAAAAAAAAAGGCCTACCCATTTGGTGGTTCTGTTTTTGTTTTTTCACAGGACAAAGCTGAAGTTGAATTCTTGGGAAGGTTAAAGTGGAAGGATGTCATGGCTCAGATTTTGCTTCTCTGGGGCCTTCTTGGCCTTCTTTCCCTTTAAGACTCCAAGATAACTGCCTTGGTGCCAGCATCCTGGGTACCCTCAACAATACCCACCAGTGACTAGGGAGGAAGGAAATTACTTTTTGCTCCCTGGGATGATGGTGGCTTTCCCAGGAACCTCTGCATCTTTTTACAGCCAAGATCAGGTCACCTTCCCCTACTTTTACAACAGGTAAGGCTGGCTAGGAAAGCAGATTCTGCGAGGCAGCCAGGACTCAGAATGGCTGTCAGGTAGAGATCAGCACTGTATCTGACCTATACGCAACCACTCTGACAGGCAGTGAGAATGATGCCATCCTAGCACAGGGCCTATGAGACCTCATTCCTTGGGTGAGGATTGCTCTCACTTGTTCCCTCCACTCCCAATCTGTCGGTGCCTGACATGTGAGGCAGATATTCAGTAATTTGTGTGGCCAACTGGAGTTGGGCTTTATTTTAGTGCCAGCCCAGTTATGTCATGCCTGTGTGAAAGCATGTTCTTCCAGCCTATTTGGTGAGTATAATAACAAAAACATGCCAAATTCAGAATACTGTAACAAAGATCATGGTCTGCTCTGTGTAAATCCACACTGTGTTCTATTAGAGAAACATTTAGCTAGTATTTTTTACTCAGCATTATCCACAAGTTAAAATTTAAGAGATTTACTAAACTGATCAGGCCAGGAATGTTTCTCTGAAAATAAGCTTGCTTTAAACTTTGTCTGTGGGACTGCATAGAGTCGGAATAAGGAAGTCATTTGACCAAGATCTAATTGTGCAAGAAGTGCCAAACCTAATTTTATCAGATTAATGTTTAAAAAACTCCCGAAAAAGCAGTTCTGCAAGAACTGCTAAAATGGAAGTTTCTGAACCTAGTTGTGTAACAGTAGTGCCCATCCCCCTCTGAGAAACAAGGTCTGTGGCCTAGATGCTACTGTGTGGCTCCCAGAGCAAACACCGTCCTATAGACATTTCTACCTAAAGTCAGTACCTCAGGCAGGTTGAATGTGATTCCTACTCTTCTTCATTTGAGCTGACAATGTACAATGGGGTGTGGTGAGTGCAGGACAGAGTCAGTAGTAGGTACATGGTTGAATGATAAAAATGTGGGCCGGGTGCCGTGGCTCACACCTGTAATCCTAGCACGCGGGGAGGCCAAGGTGGACGGATTGCTTGAGGTCAGGAGTTCAAAACCAGCCTGAGCAAGAGCAAGACCCTGTCTCTACTATAAATAGAAAGAAATTAATTGGCCAACTAATATATATAGAAAAAATTAGCCGGGTGTGGTGGTGCATGCCTGTAGTCCCAGCTACTCAGGAGGCTGAGGCAGAAGGATTGCTTGAGCCCAGGAGTTTGAGGTTGCTGTGAGCTAGGCTGATGCCATGGCACTCACTCTAGCCTGGGCAACAAAGCGAGACTCTGTCTCAAAAAAAAAAAAAAATGTGTGTGTGTGAGAGTGTGTGTGGCTATGTGTGTTGGGGGAAGATATTGATGTCTTAACTGACTTTATTATGAGTCTTCCTGAAGAAGAGATAGTTGGAAAGGACTTTCAATTGAAGGAGGGAGCAGCTTGAAATCTAAGGAGGAATGTTCTCCAGCCAGGATCAGCCACATTAGGAGTTCAGAAGTTCCCTTTCTTGCTTTTACCTCTTATTTTAAAAAATGAAGAAAAATAAATAAAACGGTTGAAGTTCCCTTCACTGGCAGCTCATGGCATAAACTGAGAGGAATAAAAGGTGGACAAGGGGTGAGGGGTGAGTCACTAGGCAGCCTGGGGAGAGTAAAGTTTGAAAAGTTTTGAGTTCTCATCCTGGAGAGAGAGCATGGCTTAGGCCACACTGACGCTATATAGGAAAGGGGAGAGTTAGAGTGGGAAGTCTCTCCTCATGGGCCTAAAACTCTAAATGAAAGGTCACTGAGAAGACCCTAGGTCCCTAGACTTTCCAATTTAGCATCTGTGGAGGTGGGCCATGGAACATATGTTTCACAAGCATCCAAGTGATTTTTGGGCATTGAACACTCAGCTCCTAGAATAGGACCTGGTACGTCCCGGATTGGCTATCTAGCTTCAGTTCTAGCTGCTCCCCTGAGACTGCATTAGCTAAGGACTACTCAGTCCACAAGTACTTGTCCCAGCTGACCATTTTTTATGAAATGTCACTTCCCTTGGGTACTGGACTCCATCCTTGCTCCTTCCCAGCTACGCCTCTCTGTTACTTACCATCTTAACATGAAAAGATTGTAAAGTCATAGGCCTCAAGACTAGGCCCCCTGATCTTTTTCTTGCCACTTTTCTCAGGTGACCTCATCCTCTCCACTGGCTACTATTCCCTTGGTCAAGCCACTGCCTTTTTTTCCCCCCTTTTCTTGTTGAGACAGGGTCTTCCTCTGTTCCCTAGGCTGGAGTGTAGTGGCGTCATCATAGCTCACTGCAACCTCAAACTCCTGGGCTCAAGTGATCCTCCTACCTCAGCCTCCAGAGTAGCTGGACTTACATGTGCATACCACCAAGCCTGGCTAATTTTTCCAACTCCTGACCTTGAGCTATCTGCACACCTTGGCCTCCCAGAGTGCTAAGATTATAGGCGTGAGCCACCGTGGCCGGCCTAATTTTTCTATTTTTTGTAAGATAGAATCTTGCTATATTGCTCAGGCTAGTCTCGAATTCCTGGCCTCCTGGTGATCCTCCCTTCTCAGCTTCCCAAAGTGCTAGGATTACAGGTGTGAGCCAGCATGACCAGCTAGAGGTCCTCTATTTTCAAAGCACCCTGTACTACCTTGTAGAACTAACCATACTTTTTTTTTTTTTTTGAGACAGTGAGTGCTGTGGCATCAGCCTAACTCACAGCAACCTCAAACTCCTGGGCTCAAGCAATCCTGCTGCCTCAGCCTCTCGAGCAGCTGGGACTACAGACATGCGCCACCATGCCTGGCTCATTTTTTCTATATATATTAGTTGGCCAATTAATTTCTTTCTATTTATAGTAGAGACGGGGTCTCGCTCTTGCTCAGGCTGGTTTCGAACTCCTGACCTCGAGCAATCTGCCCGCCTCGGCCTCCCAGGCTGCTAGGATTACAGGCGTGAGCCACCACGCCCCGCCTGAAATATTTTACTGTTAAAAAAATTATATATATAAAAACAAAATAGGAAAAAAAAAAAAGCTGAAGTGGGCCAAGGCAGGAGGATTGCTTAAGTACAAGAGTTGGAGACCAGCCTGAGTGAGACCCTGTCTACTAAAAATAGAAAAATTAGCCAGGTGTCTTGTCTCACACCTGTAATTTCAGCTACTCAGGAGGCTGAGGCGGGAGGATCACTTGAGCTTAGGAGTTGGAGGTTGCAGTGAGCTAGGAAGATGCCATTGCACTCTACCCATCATCTTCTAGGGGAAGAGAATGAGACTATCTCAAAAAAAAAAAAAAAAAATTGCTGAGGTGAAGAGGCCTTGTAGCAGAGGGTGGCAGCTAAGATCTCTGCTTAGGACCAGAGGAAAAGTTATGAGTTGGTTCAGAGGAAAAGGCCTTGAGCCACCAATTAAGCAAAAACACTGGGGCTCTAGAACTTCTGGCCCATGTTCTGGACTGGGTGGGTGAGTGACACTCCCAGCATGTGTCTGGGTTCCTGTGTGCCCAAGCAGAAGCTGCATCCAAGCCCTGCAGAGTCCCCTGCACTGTGATAGGAAATGGCTCCAGGTCTTGAAAGATAATTGGCATCAGGGCCAACAGATGGAGAGGTTGGACCTAAGTGGTCCAGAAGTAGCAGCTGGCCTCTAAGATATGCCCCTATCCTGGGCCTGAACGCACAGTTGCATATAAGTCCTAGGCAGGCATAGTCTGAAGCGCCAGTTAAATTCAACACTCTTCTCACTGAATACATGAAAGGCAGCTACTGATAAGAACAGCATCAGAGCAGACATAAGCTTACTGGGTAGCAATATGTAAAGATGTAGCAAAGTAATGGGAAAATAACTTGTAACATTGTCTCAGTTTCCAACTGCGTAAAACGGGGTCGTGTGGGTCTAACACTTGGAGAGGCAGCAGACTCCAAATATAAGGCGCATATTATTTTGTGAAGGTCATTTCAATGACTAATAAATGCTCAGCAAGGAGAGGCCTACTATTAGGCAGTCAGTCAATACTTGCCTTTTGGCTTTTTTTTTTTTGAGACAGAGTCTTGCTTTGTTGCCCAGGCTAGAGTGAGTGTGGCCTAGCTCACAGCAACCTCAGACTCCTGGGCTCAAGCAATCCTGCTGCCTCAGCCTCCCGAGTAGCTGGGACTACAGGCATGTGCCACCATGCCCGGCTAATTTTTTCTATATATATTAGTTGGCCAATTAATTTCTTTCTATTTTTAGTAGAGACAGGGTCTCACTCTTGCTGGTTTAGAACTCCTGACCTCGTGCAATCTGCCCACCTCGGCCTCCCAGAATGCTAGAATTACAGGCGTGAGCCTCCGGGCCTGGCCACCTTTTGGCTTCTTTTAGGAGTAAGAACTTTGTTGTAACAGAGCCTTGGGATGACTATCACGTGTCCTGGCAGAGGGAGAAACTCAGGGATAGGAGCCAGATTTCCCATATAGGAAAGAGTGGATCCCACATGCCGCAGACTAAAGGACAGGAAGTTCAAACTTGGCTAGGATAAGGGGGAAGAGGGGACTAAGCTCCCACCCCCAGTAGATACTGACACACGACATACACACAGTACTGTTGCCACCCAGCAATTTATTAATGAGGAAGCTCGCCTTGGTCTGGCAGAGGGGAGGCTGGGAGGGACAGGACCAGCGCCCATCTCTGGGGATTTTCCGGGACATCAGGTGATCCTTCATGCAGGTTTGGAGGGAGCACCATCATGAATGAAACCCCCCAGAGAGCAGCGCTGCTACTGCCAGGCCGCGGGGATAGGAAGGGCCCTCTAGGACAGCAGGACTTCAATGTCTGGCTCGATGTCGATGGTCGGAAAGTGACGGCTGTACCTGCGCACGGGCACACCGTCAGGACCCACCAGGAACTTCTCAAAATTCCACGCAATATCGTTGCGGCACACGGGAGACCAGATGATGAACTTGGGGTCGGTCACGAGCGCAGTGGCGTCGTCGCAGGGCGCTGGCAGGGCTTCCCGAAGGAAGGCAAAGAGCGGGTGCGCCTTCGCACCATTCACCTCGCACTTCTCGAAGAGAGTGAAATTGGGCTCGAACCCGCCACCAGGCCGGACGTACTTGAGGGAATTCAGGATCTCTTCGTTCTTGGCGTTCTCCTACGGGAGAGAAGAGCAGTAGGACCCCGGGCGCGAGGGGAGGAAAACATTCTAACCACAAACAAGGGAGTTTTTCGATGAGTCACCAAGGGCAGACTGGAATTCCAGCCGTTAGGAGAACGGGAAGGGAAGCGAGCCGGTGGCCCGCCTCTCGGCGCACGGGTGCCGCGGCCACCGGGCCGGGCGCACGACCCACCCGCGCCTGCAGGCCCACCCTCACCCCACCCCGCCTGGCACACCTGATGCCCAAACTGGTTGCACGGGAAGCCCAGCACGACCAGGCCCCGGGGCCCGAAGCGCCGCTGCAGCTCGTTCATCTGGGTGTAGTCCCGGACCGTGGTCCCTCAGAGGGACGCCACATTCTCGATGAGCAGCACCTTGCCCCGCAGGGAGCCCAGGCTCACGGGCTCCCCGCCAGCCAGCGGGCGCGCCGAGAAGGCGTACACAGACTGGGTCGCCGCCGCTAGCCGAGCAGCACACATGGTGTGAGTGTGCGAGAGGTAAGGGCAGAACTTCGGATCAGGGCAGCTAAGTGGCTCAGGCGGTGCCTCCTTTTAACTGCTCCGCGGTAAGGTCACGTGGTGCAGGCACTTTTCCGGACCTGAGGGTCCCGCCTCATCCGGCCTTCTCCCTCCCCAGAGGGCTTGGCCCCTCCTTCAGCCTGTGGACAGGCGGGGGAGTGTGCCAGGGTGGAATGCGGGCTCCACCCAAACCGGGAGGAGCCACGGACACCTCAGCTCAGGCACAATTTAGCGCCAGCCTTCCTTCCGGGTTACCCGGCCAAGGCCCCGGCCCTTGTTGGGGAGTGGGCCCTGGAATCTTTCCCAAAGCTTCCTCAATTAGGGTGTGGGCTCCAGCGTAGGACACTGGCCGGGGATGGCCAGGACTCCAGGCCTCAGGTCTCCCAACTCCCTCTCTGCCCCCAGATTGGCACCGCCCTTAAGTAGGGTTTTTTTTTGTTTTTTTTGAGACAGAGCCTCACTCTGTTGCCTGGGCTAGAGTGCCGGGGCATCTGCCTAGCTTACAGCAACCCTCCTGCCTCAGCCTCCCAAGTAGCTGGGACTACCGGCATGCGCCACCATGCCCAGCTAATTTTTTCCTCTATATATTAGTTGGCCAATTAATTTCTATTTATAGTAGAAACGGGGTCTCGCTCTTGCTCAGGCTGGTTTTGAACTCCTGACCTCAAGCAATCCACCCACCTCGGCCTCCCAGAGTGCTAGGATTACAGGCGTGAGCCACTGGCCCCGCCTTAAGTAGGTTTTCTAACAGCATAGTGTCCAAAAGGCACTGCCCCAGTCTCCTGGAGTGGAGCCCAGTAGCCCACCCGGGCCAAGTAAACCCAGCTACGGAGAGTGACCCCTCATATAAACAGGCTGCATTCCCACCCTACCTGACTCACAACTAGAATGTGGCACAGGAGGTGGTTAGTGCTGGGTGAGTAGGGGGTGGGGCCAAGCTGGTGCGGAGCACCCTGAAGGAACCTCTCCAGGGGGAGCTAGGCCAGGTGGGCTGAGTCCTTCCATTCTCCTGCCCCCAGCCCTGGAGAGAGCAACACAAACACCAGGATACAGAAGTTTAGAAAACTGCCTTTATTCTATTAAGTAGTTGGAAAAATTAACTGGTACAGAAAAAGTTCAGTCAGCTGGAGGAGAAGAGAGAAACCAAATGCCACACATGACAACTGGTGGCTCCTCTGGGAGGGAACCTGGATACAGTGAGGAGAAAGGAGCACTGTGAATCAGAGCCAGATGCTGCAGTCCAGGTCAGATTATGCCATCTCCCAAAGTGTCTAATTGCCTCAGGCGTGAAACCAATTCCTATTAGCCCAGCTCTCGAGAGGGGTACTGGGACATGTGGGGCTGAAAAGGGGTGATATGGCCATCTTTTATCAGAGAAAGTGACAAAACGGGAATTTTAAAAATGAATTTTCCATCTGACTTTATTTCCAAATACACTTTCTTTTTTAAAAAACCAATACACTTTCTTTGGGGATGACAAATCAGTATTAGGAAATCCAATTATACAAAAAATACTACATCTAGGCTGGGGGTAGATATATTTATTTTTGGTAACATACATTAAGTGGCACTAATTACACAGTAACTATAAGGTAACTAACATGAAACCACAGAACTGTAACTCTGCCACAGCTGCATGGACTTGGGCTTTTCTGGCTGAGCACATTTTCAAAAAACTGGATGCTCACCCCAGAGCCATGCCAATGAAAATCTGTTAAGGAATAAAGCTCTGAAGTGGTGACTCACCAGAGTACCTTGCAGCTGACAGATGATAGGCAGGACATGTTAGTTATAAAGTAGTTACAGCCTAATTCACAAAAGTTACCAACTGTTTCTCTTTCTAGAAAGAAGCAAGAAGTTATTAAGAAATTCCTTGAATTAGCGCCTGGTATGTCAGGTGGGAGTGCAGAAAAGGGGTGTTAGAGCAGTGTCAGAAAGACCCTGGTGGGCCAGGCGGGTTGGACATCATTAATAATCATGGTTGGCTTCTAAATACTGGTAGCAAGATGACTTCTGATTTGCAATCTTAGGTAAATTATAGATAAATGAAAAAGGCTAGTCATCATACACTAAGATTAATAAACAGCACTTCAAAATTAACCGCATAAGGGCTGTGCTTGCAGCAAGGTTTCACAAGACAAGGCACCCAGATTTTTTCTTTCCACGTCTGGCTTGCAGAGCAGCTCTCGTAGCCATTTCAAAAACCTCCCTCACTCCATCTTTGGTCTTTGCTGAACACTCCATGTACCCAAAAGCGCCAATCCTGTTCGCCATATCTCTGCCTTCTTCAGGTTTTACAGGCTCCTAGCAAAGAGAAAAAAGTGCTTTCAGGTAATAGTGTTACATACATATGGAAATAGGTATAGAGTATTCAAATTCAGCTAAAAGACTTCTTTTAAAAGCTGCCAAACTCCCAGATTTGAGCTGTTTTATGAAATTCTGAAACTAATATGCATTGATTACCTCTCACCCTCAAATATAAAATATCTATTAAACATGATCTTCTTTGGGAAGTAGAGAAAAATAGGGAAGAGGTTAGAGGCACCCTGAAAGGAAGGTATCAAGGGCAAAATTATTCGTGCTACTGATCCAGGGCAAGCACTTGGGTCTTTGTTAGATTTACAGAGGACTGAATGCTCAAGGAAGGAAATAAAGCTTGTCCCCCTTGACATTTAGAGAAACCTTAGTAAGAAAACTTGGGTTTTAAGTCTCAACACTTGAAGACACAATGAAGACCTCAACACTCCTGCAGTGAGGAAGTCCTGTCATTAGGCCACATGGCTTTTGCGAAACCAAGATGCCACCCACCTAGTAACTTTTATAAAGGAATTGGGACTTTCTGTCTGGACTCACTGCCTTCAAGAAGAGATCTTTCAACTGCCACTAATTTATCTTTGGCTTCACACGTACCAAGGTAATACCAGAGAAAGAAATCGACAATCTGATAGAGTTCCTGTATCTGAAACATTGACTATTGCTGGGATGGTTCCTTGTCAGGCTGGCAGAGTCGTTGTGGGCACAGCACTACCTCATAAGAGACATTCCATTTCACAGACCAAAGGTTATTTTTTTTTTTTTTTTTTTTTTTTGAGACAGAGTTTCACTTTATTGCCCAGGCTAGAGTGAGTGCCGTGGCATCAGCCTAGCTCACAGCAACCTCAAACTCCTGGGCTCAAGCAATCCTGCTGCCTCAGCCTCCCAAGTAGCTGGGACTACAGGCATGTGCCACCATGCCCGGCTAATTTTTTCTATATATATTTTAGTTGGCCAATTAATTTCTTTCTATTTATAGTAGAGATGGGGTCTCGCTCTTGCTCAGGCTGGTCTCGAACTCCTGAGCTCAAATGATCCGCCCACCTCGGCCTCCCAGAGAGCTAGGATTACAGGCTTGAGCCACCGCGCCCGGCCAGACCAAAGGTTATTAAGGATGTTCTGTGCAGATCCCTGTCAGTGAGAGCCAGGTGGACAGAGGAAGGCTTTCTAGGCCTTTAAAACCTAGCCTGTGAAGGTTTCTGCTAAGCTCCTCCAACCTTTAATCTTGGGGCCCTGGTTTAAGAAGGCAGCAGGGGAAGACACTGCCCTGCCCAAGACCATGCCTGCTTCATCTTGGCTAGTTCCCGCCTTGTGTGCTCATCGTTCCGAAGATCCTTCTTGTTCCCAACCAGGATGATGGGCACATTGGGACAGAAATGCTTGACTTCTGGGGTCCATTTTTCTGGGATGTTTTCTGAAAGAAGAAAAATGCACAGCAGTTAGGGATGCACATAATTCTATCTTGAAGAATCTCCAAGAGCACTAGTTAAATTGCAAACACTATTCCTTGGTTGCTTCAGAGGAATGCTGTATATTTAATTGAATATCATTAGTTTTTATTTTATTTTTATTTATTTATTTTTTGAGACAGAGTCTCGCTTTGTTGCCCAGGCTAGAGTGAGTGCCGTGGTGTCAACATAGCTCACAGCAACCTCAAACTCCTGAGCTCAGGCAATCCTTCTGCCTCAGCCTCCTGAGTAGCTGGGACTACAGCTATGCGCCACCATGCCCGGCTAATTTTTTCTATATATATTAGTTGGCCAATTAATTTCTTTCTATTTATAGTAGAGACGGGGTCTTGCTCTTGCTCAGGCTGGTTTCGAACTCCTGACCTCCAGCAATCCGCCCGCCTTGGCCTCCCAGAGTGCTAGGATTACAGGCATAAGCCACCGCGTCCGGCCTGAATACCATTAGTTTTAAAACCACAGAGAAAGGCAAACTCTAACTCCCTACCCTTAAACATAGAACGACCTGCTTTTCTCAGTCCCATCAAAAGTGTTGTTCGACTCCTCTGGAAATGGGGCCCAAGGAAGAGCTTTTGGAGGAGCAAAGGATCCAGAATACAGAGTGGCTCTACAATGGCACCACCTGCCCCACCATGCAGGCTCCCTACAGGCTGTCACTGCTGGCAGATGATTCTGACCCTAGATTACTGAAAGGGTCCCCATTCTGGGGCAGCAACTGGCCAAGGGTCGGTCCACATGTTCTCTTTGGAGAGAGCTTTCTCATGGGCCTGTGGCATGACCTCCACCCTGTGGGTTACTAGTATTTCAAATAGCTCAAGAGTGACTTTTGAAAATAACCAAAAGATAAGCAGCTATAGGTTCTTGCCAATACTGTACTAACTTAGAAAAGTTGTTAATAGATCATGGTGGAAAAGGGCCCGAATTTAACCTCCCATGCCACCTTGGTCATCTCAGTGTCAGGGATGATTTCTAAAATGGGGATTATAATACTTACCTTACACAGGGTAAGGTAATTGCCTACAAAGTGGTCAATGCCTACGAAGTGCTTAGTATGACAATCATTCAAATGGTACTGTTATTTGAGATGTATTTTGGAAGCAAACTATTCATTCTGTGACTTCAAGACAAATTATCAAAAGGCGGGGATTACTTAGAATATGGAAAGATGCTCTGTCTTCTGGCTGAAAGACTATCAGGTAAAGAAGCTACATGAACAAAGTCAGGAAAATCTCTCATAATTCACCTATCTACTCTTTAGCACACAAGATGGATACTGAACTCATTCTTTGCTATAGCAGCTACAGGGTCAATTATATCACTCATGTGACAACTTGAAACTCAAAGCCTTATTCTGGGCTGGGCGCAGTGGCTCACGCCTGTAATCCTAGCACTCTGGGAGGCCGAGGCGGGTGGATTGCTCGAGGTTAGGAGTTCAAAACCAGCCTGAGCAAGAGCGAGACCCCATCTCTATTATAAATAGAAAGAAAACTAATTGGCCAACTAATATATATAGAAAAAAAAATTAGCCGGGCATGGTGGCACTGCCTATAGTCCTAGCTACTCGGGAGGCTGAGGCAGGAAGATTGCTTGAGCCCAGGAGTTTGAGGCTGCTGTGAGCTAGGCTGACGCCACGGCACTCACTCTAGCCTGGGCAATAAAGTGAGACTCTGTCTAAAAAAAAAAAAGAAGAGCCAGCATATCTAACTGTGAAGTTAAACACCCTCAGCATTGAACCTTGCTCTCACCCTGGCATCCTATGGTCAGTTTTCAGTTCAGCTGCCCCAGTGATCCCTTTAAAGGGTGAGATCACATTGGTCCCTCATTCAGACCTTCCAAGAACTACCATCTTATTCATGATGAAAAGAGAGGTCCCTGCCAATCACACAGATCTGCAATCCTCACCCACAACCCCTCTAATAAAGTTACTCTGATTCTTTTCTTCCTCCTGCCTCAATAACTTTCTGCCTGCCATCTCCCCTGCCTGGAAAAGCCCTTTTGTTAGATATCTGCAGGGGTCTCCACCACCTCCTTCAGTTCTCCGTTCAAAGGCCACCTGGCTGGGTGGGGTGGCTCACACCTGTAATCCTAACACTCTGGGAGGCTGAGGCAGGAGGATCGCTCAAGGTCAGGAGTTCAAAATCAGCCTGAGCAAGATCCTGTCTCTACTAAAAAAAAAAAAACAGAAATTAATTGGCCAACTAAAAATATATACAAAAAATTAGCTGGGCATGGTGGCGCCCTGTAGTCCCAGCTACTTGGGAGGCTGAGGCAGGAGGATCACTTGAGCCCAGGACTTTGAGGCTGCTATGAGCTAGGCTGACAGCATGGCACTCTAGCCCAGGCAACAGAGTGAGACTCTGTCTCAAAAAAAAAAAAAAAAGGCCACCTGTTCAGTGAGACTGTGGGCTCAGCATCCCAAGTAGCTGGGACTACAAGGCACACACCTTTACCTGGGGCAACAGAGAAAGACTGTCTCAAAAAAAGGAAAAAAAAAAAGTATATTGGATTTACTGTTATTTCTACTCCGCCCCTGGAATTTGGGGCATGTAGAATTAGAACGAATTACCTCTCTCTGTCTTATCTCTTATCTTTAATTTCTATGAGTAACTTTCGAGTTTAATTTTTTTTTTTTATTCCCTCCCCTCGAGTTTAATTTTTTACCTTTATTTTTTGGAGACAGAGCCTTGCTCTGTTGCCCAGGCTAGAGTGCAGTGGCATCATAGCTCCTGGGCTCAAGCTATCCTCTTGCCTCAGCCTTCCAAGTAGCTGGGACTACCAGTGCATGCCACCAAGCCCAGCTAATTTTATTTTTTGTAGATATAGGGTCTTGCTCTTGCACAGACTGGTCTTGAACTCCTGACCTCAAGTGATCTTCCTGCCTTGGCCTCCCAGAGTGCTAGGATTACAAGCATGAGCTACCAAGCCAGCTAATTTTTTACTATTTTTTTTTTGAGACAGAGTCTCAGTCTGTTGCCTGAACTACAGAGCTGTGGTGTCAGCCTAGCTCACAGCAACCTCAAACTCCTGGGCTCAAGCAATCCTTCTGCCTCACCCTCCCGAGTAGCTGGGACTACAGGAATGCGCCACCATGCCCGGCTAATTTTTTCTATATATTTTAATTGGCCAACTAATTTCCTTCTATTTTTAGTAGAGGTGGGGTCTTGCTCTTGCTCAGGCTGGTTTCGAATTCCTGACCTTGAGCAATCCTCCCGCCTCGGCCTCCCAGAGAGCTAAGATTACAGGCATGGGGGTACCACGCCTGGCCAATTTTTTACTTTTTAATTCAGTGACATAGGCATCTAATAATCTGTCCCACCTCCAAGGTGATCTGATTAAATCAGGGCACATCACTTTACGTGGATTTACAATAAGAATTTGGGGGAGACTTTAGGAATTCTCTAGAGAGAATTAGACTAGAGAAAAGGAATGCTTATCTAGATCAGGGGTTAGCAAATAAAATCTTGCCTGGAGTCTATTTTTATAAGTCAAGTTTTACAGGAACATAGCCACTCTCATTCATTTACACACATATATATATTTTTTGAGACAGAGTCTCACTCTGTTGCCGGGCTAGAGTGCCATGGCGTCATGCCTAGCTCATAGCAACCTCAAACTCCTAGGCTCAAGTGATCCTCCTGCCTCAACTTCCTGAGTAGCTGGGACAACAGGCACAGGCCACCATGCTTGGCTAATTTTTTCTATGTATAATTAGCTGGCCAATTGATTTCTCTCTCTTTATAGTAGAGATGGGATCTCGCTCTTGCTCAGGCTGGTTTTGAACTCCTGACCTCGAGCAATCCGCCTGCCTTGGCTTCCCAGAGAGCTAGGTCCCAGTTATTTTCAATGGAAAAATCATTAAGTATTTTGACTCAAATCTAGGGATAGATTTAATCAAGTTACAATGTTATATAAGGCTTAAGATAATAATATTATCTTTTTCTTTTTGAGGCAGAGTCTCGCTTTGTTGTCCAGGCTACAGTGAGTACCGTGGCATCAGCCTAGCTTGCAGCAACCTGAAACTCCTGGGCTCAAGCAACCCTCCTGCCTTAGCCTCCCGAGTAGCTGGGACTACAGGCATGCACCACCATGCCCGGCTAATTTTTTTTTTCTATATATATTAGTTGGCCAATTAATTTGTTTCTATTTATAGTAGAGACAGGGTCTCGCTCTTGCTCAGGCTGGTTTCCAACTCCTGACCTCAAGCAATCCGCCGGTCTCTGCCTCCCAGAGTGCTAGGATGACAGGCATGAGCCACTGTGCCCAGCCATAATTTCTTTCTATTTTTAGGATAGACAGGGTCTCGCTCTTGCTCAGGCTGGCTTTGAACCTTGAGCGATCTGCCTGCCTCAGCCTCCTAGAGTGCTAGGATGACAGGCTTGAGCTGCCACCACCAGTGGCCAGCCTATTCACTTTCTACTTTTGCTCTCTTCCCCAGGGCCTGCCCTCTAGGGTAGGGGCCAGGAAGAAACCAGTCCAGCTAGTAAATAGGCACAGGTCAAAAGCCAAGCACTTCCTTCAAGATCAGGGAGATAGGTTCTTTTTTTTTTTTTGAGACAGAGTTTCACTTTATTGTCCAGGCTAGAGTGAGTGCCGTGGCGTCAGCCTAGCTCACAGCAACCTCAAACTCCTGGGCTCAAGCAATCCTGCTGCCTCAGCCTTCCAAGTAGCTGGGACTACAGGCATGTGCCAACCATGCCCGGCTAATTTTTTCTATATATATTAGTTGGCCAATTAATATCTTTCTATTTATAGTAGAGATGGGGTCTCGCTCTTGCTCAGGCTGGCCTCGAACTCCTGAGCTCAAACGATCCGCCCACCTCGGCCTCCCAGAGAGCTAGGATTACAGGCTTGAGACACCGCGCCCGGCCGATAGGTTCTTAAAATAAAAAAGTTAAGACTGAAAAGGAAAAATCTTTTGCTCTGAAGGTATTTTTATTCCTAGATGGGGGCACAGGGTACACAGCCCTCCTCATTCCCATGAGATTTAGGCAAAGTTATTCATATGTGTGTCTGAAGGCACAGTGTCCGTTTGAGCCATTTGCTCCATTTTCTCTGTGGCCTAAAGCTCTGCCCCAGCCTACAGGGCCTTCCAGCAGCCCCTAAAAGGAAGCCAGATTAGTTTGAAAACCAAAATTAACTGCTGAAAACGACCAAACTGAACCAATGGCAAGGGAATACCTGTTCCATCTCAATCCTTTGGCACACTGTACAGAGTGGCTGAATCTCAGCTTGGCTCCTTGGGCTGCAAGACCTTGTACAAGTGGCTCAATGTTTTAGAGCAACCCCAGTATCATCATTAAGGTGGGGACAACCATAACTATAACACAGTCTTTCTTAATTCTAAATACCGTGCACAAGCCCAGGTTACCAGCAGGCCCTCAAAGGTTGTGAATGATGACAATATCCTTGGCCCAACTGGTAACCTGTCATGACAGAAAGTGCTGCAGCACCAAATGAGACATATCTTCAGCACAAACTGAAGAAAGTTCTGTTTCAGACCTTGTTTTTGTACAGTGAGAGGTCAGCATTATTCAGTCTTTTTGGACAGTGGCTTCTAAAGTATGAGGCTACCTGGGCTAGTTAGTGAAATGCTCAGGTTCAAGTCTCTCTTTATCAGATAAAATACTTTATTATTATTTTTTTGATAGGGTCTCACTCTGTTGTCCTAGCTAGAGTGCAGTGGCATCATCATAGTTCACTGCAACCTTAAACTTCTGGGCTTAAGTGATCCTCCTTCCTCAGCCTCCTGAGTAGCTAGGACTACAGGCTCATACCACCAGGCTGGACAATTTAAATTATATACATAAATATTTTGTATAGACAAGGTATTGCTATGTTGCTCAGGATGGTCTTGAGCTCCTGGCCTCAAATGATTCTCCTGCCTCGGCCTCCTAAAGTGGTAGGATTATAGGCGTGAGCCACTGCACCCAGCCAGCTAAGATAGTTTAGAAAGGGCCTAAGATAGGGCTTTAAAAACACTATTAGGAAACAGCAAATTACCAGTCTAGATGTTGGGAGGCAGCAGGCTAAATATAAAGTACTGGTAAAAGATGTGGGCAACCAAAAAAAGTTTTCCCTGAATCTTAGTCCAAGAGATGGCTTAGTATTTGGAATGTACCTACTTTACAAGGTAGATACACATTTTTTTAAAAGATTAATTTTTTAGAGATGAAGGCTTGTTCTGTTGCCCAAGCTAGGCTGGCTCTCCTGAGCTAAAGTAATATTCCTGCTTTTGCCTCTCAAGTAGCTGGGACTACCGGTGTGCACCATTGTGCTCAACAAGGTAAATACATTTTAAACATTGTAGCTATGTGAGGCCTAGGCTGAAAGGAGACCCAGGGACCATGCTTTACAGTCCCAGGGCTCTAGGCCTCTGGCCACTAATGATTCCTTCTCTGAAGCTCATGCCTGCTTTTTAGCCACCTAATGCCCAGAAATCAGATGCCCTAAGACAGCAGATGTCAGCCATGTACACAGGCAATGACAGACATCAGACTACAGGGCCACTCACCTAAACTATCAGGGCTGTCAATGGAGAAACACATCAGTATAACATCAGTGTCTGGATAGGAGAGGGGCCTTAGGCGGTCATAATCTTCCTGTCCAGCTGTGTCCCACAAAGCCAATTCTACCTGTAATGGGAAAAATAAAAATTGAAAATTCTATAAAAAGATACTAAAACTGAACAAAGTGGCATAATTCAAAATGACAAGTCCAAAATAACCTTGTAGTTTATAAGAAGTATTTCATTACAAATAACATTCTACTAGGAAAGAAAGTAGATAGACAAGAAGAGAAATCAAACTGTAAATATTAATAACATTCCGGAGGTATAGAAGGCAAGTGAGGGAAATATTCGACTAAGTAACTTTTTAAAATACATTCTCTCAATCAACCATTTCCTTACTTTGTCTCCTCACTCTGCTCTCATGTTAGAAGATGAGGACAATCCTATATTTAAGTTGGTGGGTAAGAAAAGACACCATGCTGGGTATTAGGTTAAGGCCTGAGCTGACAGGAAAGGCCTCTGGCTCTGCCTTTACTGCTCAAGAAATGTCTGAATGGCTGAAGAATACATCATATCAAGTAGGAGGGTACTGCTTTTCACATCTGCTCACCCTCCCGTGGTAGGAGGGTAAACTGAGGCGTAGGCTCTGGATACAGGTCCTCTTCAACATTGTCTAACATTCACAAGGCTTTTTGAGAAATAATCTATGAAAATACTAACCTGACTTGCTTTCCCCAAGCCAATGGATCTATGTATGGTATAGAAATCTAAGATAGACGAGAGGATATTATTTAACATTGTTCCCAAAGATCTCAGCACATTTCTACCTAGTTTTCACTTCTGAGTCCTGTCTCCACACAAAACCAGTCTACCTATCAGGATCGCAGAAACATCTGAATCTTAGCATCCATGCAGAGAATTGAGATTCAACTGGCCAACACTGCTTTGGTGGGCCATCTTCAGGGTGGGACCCCAAATTCTGTTAGTTAGGCTATTTACTGTATTTTCTTCTGTATTCGGCCTAAGAAGGTACCTTGGGGTTCCTAATGGCCTGGGAGCAATCACTGTGGCACACTTTGCATTTAAATAAAACACTATAAACTATAAATGAGGGTTTTGAGCATATTATTCATTCCAATTTATGGAGTGCTCTGGTGCCTGCAAACACGTTTAGTTATTTCATAGAACCCGATGTTGCCTGTAAAAAGGGGTTTTTGTTTGAAACAGGGTTTTTTTGGTTTTTGCGATGGTGTCATCATGGCTTACTGCAATCTAAAACTCCTGGGCTTAATAAGCAATCTTCCTGCCTCAGCACCCTGAGTAGCTGGGACTATAGGCATGCGCCATCATACTGGACAATTTAATTTTTTTGTACAGACATGGTCTTAGTATGCTGCTCAGGATAGCCTCAAATTCCTGGCCTCAAGCGATCCTCCTACCTGAGCATCCTGAGCAGTTGGGACTACATGTAGGTTCCAAACCACCATTTTATATATGAAGACTCAAAGGTCAGACAGCTTACTGATGGTCACAGAACTATCAAGAAGCCCTACTACGTCCTAGCAGTCTGGGAGGCTGAGGCAGGAGGATCACTTGAAGGCAGAGTTTAAGACCAGCATGAACAAGAGTGGACCTCATCTGTACTAAAAATAGAAGAAAAAAAATTTATATATATATACACACACACACATACATACGTGTGTGTATGAACAGAAAGAAGCCCTACTATGAGGGACCCTGGAATTCTAAGAAGGTGGCCCAACTCACTTTCCATGCACAGTGCCAGAGCTGTTACCTTGGGACTAGGTGACCCTGGGACAGAAAGGAATAGCAGGTAAAGCAGGAAAGCAAAAAGGGAGAAATGAGATGGAATTATAGAAGCTAAAGTATTGCTAGCAACATATGAGACATGTGACTGAGTGTGCTGAAGAACACCTTGTTTCAGGTTTTTTTTTCCTTTCAGGTGACTCATTTACAATGGTAATTGTATTCCTCTTCAAAAGATGTAAGAGCCCAACTAAGGTATTATTTTGACAACAAAAGGGTACAGAAGATAAAAACATATATTCCAATTCCACAACAGCTTTGCTCTAGTCTTGCCAGAGGGTTTTCCAGACAGAAGTGGGGAAACATCATCAATGACAGAAAATTAAAACAACTGTGGGCCGGGCGCTCACACCTGTAATCCTAGCACTCTAGGAGGCCGAGGCGGGTGGATTACTCCAGGTCAGGAGTTCAAAACCAGCCTGAGCAAGAGCGAGACCACGTCTCTACTATAAATAGAAAGAAATTAATTGGCCAACTAATATATATAGAAAAAATTAGCTGGCCATGGTGGCACACGCCTGTATTCCTAGCTACTCGGGAGGCTGAGGCAGTAGGATTGCTTGAGCCCAGGAGTTTGAGGTTGCTGTGAGCTAGGCTGATGCCACCACACTCATTCTAGCCTGGGCAACAAAGCAAGACTGTGTCTCAAAAAACAAACAAAAAACAACGGTGGCAGGCTGTTTTTTTTTTTTTCCTCCTGGGTTTATGTTTTGTGTGCTTTCTAAGTGACAGGCTATTTTAAATTAAAGTAAAAAAATTTTTTTTTTACTAAATTTAAGTGAGGATGTTGTTTAAATGTCACACTGTTGGTGGAGTCAGATCTGTATAATCCTTTGAGAAGCATAATACAGAAGGATCTCTTCAATCAGTAATCTTATACTTGGGCATTTGATGAAATATTCTGACAGAACTTTTATAAAAAAGTACAATCATGGCCGGTCACAGTGGCTCATGCCTGTAATCCTACCACTCTGGGAGGCCAAGGTGGGAGGATCCCTTGAGATCAGGAGCGAGACCCTGTCTCTACTAAAAATAGAAAGAAATTAGCTGGACAACTAAAATATATAGGAAAAAATTGCCAGGCATGGTAGCGCATGCCTGTAGTCCCAGCTACTAAGAAGGCTGAGGCAGAAAGCTTGCTTGAGTTTGAGGTTGCTGTAAGCTCAGCTGACGCCATGGCACTCTAACGCAGGCAACAGAGTGAGACTCTGTCTCAAAAAAAATAAATAAATAAAATAAAAAATAAAAAGCACAATCATGCAAAGAGGTTCATTTGAGCATTATCTGTATGGCAACAAACAAAATTTCAAACATAAATAAATTTAAAAAGAGCACATATGCTAAGAGGGCCCTGTGTGAGATACATATAAATGTGGACAAAGTCTAGATGAGTTGCAATTAAAAATGAACAAAGTTGGACTAAAACAGCAGGGTAAGAATTGATTATTCTTTTTTTTTTTTTTTTGAGACAGACTCTCACTCTCTTGCCTGGGCTAGAGTGCTGTGGCCTTAGCTTGGCTCACAGCAACCTCAAACTCCTGGGCTCAAGCAATCCTCCTGCCTCAGCCTCCCAGGTAGCAGGGACTATAAGCATGCACCACCATGACCGGCTAAATTTTTCTTTTTTTTTTTAATTTCAGAATATTATGAGGGTACAGATTTTAAGGTTTCAATAAATGCCCTTTCAACCCCTCCCCCCACAAGTCTGAGTCTCCAGCATGACCATCCCCCAGATGGTGCACATCTCACTCATTATGTATGTATATACCCGCCCCCTCCCCCCTGCCCAATACCCTATTACTGTAGTACCTATGTGTCCACTTAGGTGTTGCTCAGTTAATACCAGTTTGCTGGTGAATATATGTGGTGCTTGTTTTTCCATTCTTGGGATACTTCACTTAGTAGTATGGGTTCCAGCTCTAACCAGGAAAATATAAGATGTGCTACATCACCGATGTTTCTTAGAGCTGAACAGTACTCCATGGTATACATATACCACATTTTATGAATCCATTCTTGGATTGATGGGCACTTGGGCTGTTTCCACAGCCTTGCGATTATGAATTGTGCTGCTATAAACATTCGAGTGCAGGTGTCTTTTTTGTAGAG